>OY992880.1:123531881-123536881 GCA_963921405.1 Cepaea hortensis | reverse complement strand
GAATCCTATCGTTTTTCAAGAAGAGCCATCCTGTCCTGGGACCTTGAGAAAATCAGAAATTCAAGTTGAACATTTGTCGGGCTCAACTAATCATGGAAAAAGCCTCGTAAATTCGTGATCGGGCTTCTTGAAACTAATTGTCATTGGGCTTCGGTTGACCTTGACAATTTTTTGGGCCTTGTCAATCCTACGACCCAAATGTATGACCCATCCCAAATGACGATGAAATACCCACTCGAGAATCAAGGAAGGGACCCAACCAGGGGTCGAAAATAATCCAGGCATCCCATGAGACGGGACCCAAGCAGGAAGAGTGTCCAGCAGCCCACGAGAAGGACGAAATTATCTGAGGACGAGAGGGGATATCTGAACTCCGCCACCGGAACTCTGGAACTAATTGTCAGTTGATGCGGGCTCGTGTAAGTGAACTGGATCCGTCAGCGAGCAAAAGAAGGTAACTGTTTAGTTAAAGAGACAATTTGTATTTCCTGGATCTCCGGTGATGTGCCGTAATTTCTTAGTTAGAGCAGAGTCTAAAACATTATTGTACTCTAAGAAACAGGTATGAGGATTTATAGTGAACTTTTTGGTTTCAATATGAGTTATTGAAGACAGGGTTCTTCCTTCCTCTACGCTGACAGGATATTGATGGTGATTCGTGTAATTAATATTACAACTGGTGCTCTTTAGGGATTAACAAAGTGAAATTTTTGCGATTTTGGAACTAAATAACTAATTGAACAGTTTTATGGACTGTGGGAATTGTGTGTTGTAAATTAGTAAATTTATGTGATTCATAAATAGGATAATTAATTAACCAGTTTTTAGAAACAAATAATTTGAAATTGTGTGCTTCTTGGTTCTTTGCTTGCTTTCTTTCAGTATTTTCAGCATGGCGGAACAAGACACCCTAGCGCATCCTCCTTAAATTAGGAGATTGAAATTGTGTGTTTTTTTGTTCTTTGCTTGCTTTCTTTCGGTATTTTCAGCATGACGGAACCAGACAACTTGGCCCAGGTGTTGACGGGAGTGGGAACAGCGGTAGGAAAATTAAATATGATAATCAACCAACAAGGATTGACAACAGAAATTTTGAGGTTTACTGGACAGGCCAGGGAATATAAAAAATGGATCACTTCCATAGAAAAATATGCCTACTTAATTTCAGCAACAGACGAGGAAAAAATGAGATTGGCTTATCAGACGGCAACGGAACCAGTTTCGGATCATATAAGGAGGAAATTAGAGGCTAGAGTAGATGAGACATGGGAACAATTCAAAGAAGATTTAGCCAGAAAATACGCAGAGATAACGGATCCGCAACATGCATTTTCGGTGTTGAGGCAGGCTAAACAAAATAGCAGAGAGACGGTACAGTTGTTTAGTGATAGATTGATTAACTTGGCGGAAGAAGCATTTTTAGGACAGAATGTAAGAGGAGAAGAGGTAGAGAGGATGTTAGTGGGAATTTTTGTAGATGGCATAAATTCTGATGGTTTGAAACTTAAACTAATGAGAGAAAACCCTGAGAGATTATCGCAAGCAGTTGATATTGCTGTACAAGAAGAAAATTTGAGACGTAGGTTTAGATTAAGAACAGGACGAGAAGTGGGAAGTAATCGAGATGACAGAGTTGAAGAACCTATGGAAATAGGACAAACAAGATTCGGATGGAATAGGAGAGGAGGTATACAGACGTTACAAGGTAGAAATAGGTATGATAATGAGGAAAGAAGAAATATGAGATACCCTACAAGAGAAACAGTAGGTAACACAAATAGTACAAATATTGTCTGTTGGAATTGTGGTCAACGGGGACATGTTTTTCGGTTTTGTAATAACAGGCGTGTCCAGTCGAATACACAGGGTAGACATGACATTAACAAGGTGAGTAGGAATGTTGAAGATAGACGTAGGAATTTTACAGGTACGAGAACGCAGGAAAGAATTGTTAACAAACGCGGACGCGGAAGAAAAGAGAACCTGAGAATGAATGAATTGATCCATTCATCCAGAAGAAATACAGCCCAAATATATTCACTAGAAAAAAGGAGAAAGTCTGTAAGAGAAACGGTAAGTAATACAAATAAAACAAATATGGTTTGTCGGAGCTGTGGTCAAAGGGGACACGTTTTTGGATTTTGTAGTAACAGAGGTGCTCAGTTTAATATACAGAATAGAAGTGTGCATAGTAGAACAAATAGAAATTTTCGAGAAATGCAAAGAAGATGTTTCCTCGGGCGGTATGGTTGCTGGTGGACAAGCAGGCAAATGTTTAGTTAGTGACTCTTTGGAACTAGATACCAGTTTATATGACAGGAAAGTAGGGAAGGTCAAGAGACGAATACCAAGAGAGAGAGAGGAAGATAATTCCAAAAAGAAAGATGTTTGTGGAACACAAAAACAGCAAACAGCTGAAGAGTCGCTGAAAAAAGCTAGAGGTCTCATGAAATCAGTAAGACCATGGTTATATGGAAATAACTAATACGTGCAGGCTTGAATATTTTGTAACTGAGCTTGGAATAATTCAGGTTCGATGAGAGTTATATCGGCCCACTGTCATATAGTATTAAGAACCAGTCCCGTGACTTGGACATGTAGCAAGGGCACACGTGGAACACTTAAGGAGAGATGAAGAAGAGATAGAATATAATAATAATAATAATTATTATTCAGACACAAGGTTTTTAGATGAACAACTCGTTAGAGGTGCTACAGTAACCCCAGGCGTTAGAAGAGATCCAACACAAAATCGCTTGTTAGCAACTCCAGGCTTTGATGATACTCAAGAACAGACGATACCGAAAACAATAGAAGAAGAAAAGTTGAATGAGACTCATTATGATAGTATGGAAGAGGAAATAAGTGCTCCGTTTAGGAACACTAGACAGGCAACGAAAAGGAGAATGGATAGACAAAGAGATAGAGAAGTGAAAAGACAGAGGAGAATTAGGGATTATTCAACGAGCGGGGAGGATATGCCGTTACTAGAAAGATCCTTGAGGAATAGTGATCGACAAATTAGATGGGATATTGAACAAAAGAGATTAGCGGCAGCTAAAGAGAGACATACAGACGAAGAAGAAGAAATGGATGAAAAGTCAGAGTCAAGTAGTAGTAGTATGGAGGAAACAAATGGATTGTACGAAGAAGAAGACATTGATGTAGAATTAGCATTGGTTCAAAGAAATTTGGAGTTATTGAAGAAGTGGAACCGTAGGAAGTAGATAAGTAGAGAATATTGCAGATAGCAATTTATAAGTGTTAGAATTCGAAAATGAAGAAGATGACTCTTGGTATTTTTATAATCAATATGGAGGTAGTTTTGAATGAAGTATATGTATATATTTGGTTATTTCTCTATGGGGTGGAATTGATGGTTGATTTTTTTAGTAGCTTGGACAAATTGAAGGGAAATAATTGGCAGGTAGGGCCACAAGTAAATAGGTGAGTGGATGGTGAATACTACATTAGTATAGATAAGAGGACTTGTACTGTAGTTTACAGTGATTAATTAAGAGGATTTTCCGGGTAGTATGATGTGTTTGGAGTTAGGCTAGAAAAAGGAGGAATTGATGTTTGTACTATTTGTTATCATTGATATCGGCAGATATGCTTATAAGATTTGGATATTGGTCTGTAAGTAACAGATACACATATGTAGCATTGAATTGGTGGGTTTACTTGGAATGGTAAACTTGAAATTGACGAGAGGAATGAAGAAAAAAAAAAAAAAAAAAGAAAAGCTAGTAGTGTTGAATCAATATTTTTTTTGATAATAACAATTATTATTGACGGAAACTGAAGATAAATTCTGAAACTTTATTCATAAAGTATGTATGGAAAGAGAAGTGTGATTGCTTCTTACTTTTTCCTTTCTTTTTCTTATTTTCCTAAGTGCGCACTAACTCAATCTAACATATCTTTTCTGTGAGAATGTGAAATGGGGGATAAGGGAAATATCTTCAGTTTTGTCAATCATAATTTTAATGAACAATTTAAATTTAAAAGCGGTTCGCTTACAGAGAGTTGTAGGAAGTTTTATAGAGAATTTGGTGGGGAGTTTTTGGTATTATTGATATACTGGGAAGTATGTCTCTGGTTAGCAATTGGCTATGATGAGGTAGGAAAATGAGAATGGAGTTAGGAAATATATTTTAAATTTAAAAGCGGTTCGCTTACAGAGAGTTGTAGGAAGTTTTATAGAGAATTTGGTGGGGAGTTTTTGGTATTATTGATATACTGGGAAGTATGTCTCTGGTTAGCAATTGGCTATGATGAGGTAGGAAAATGAGAATGGAGTTAGGAAATATATAAATGGAATGGCCTGAATAAATAGAGATCTGGCACATTATTAGTATGGTTGTTGGGGCCACTATACGTAATAATTTTAAGAAAGTTTACTTGGAAAATCTTTGTTTATTCACTTGGGGTTTTATTTTCGTGTAACTGGGCAATGATGGTTGTTAATTGATTATTTTATTGAGACTATGTTTCAATGCTATATGTATATGTATTATGTTTTATTTCATGCTTGGTTTGGTTTTATAAAAAGTTAGTTTAAGTAAGTTAGGATCGTTGAGTTTATAGTGCTTTGAGTAAAACACTATTGGACCGTAAAAGTGTCTAATAATGATATAATATTTGCTTTTGGGTTGATAAAATGCATGCCATATTAATTTTGAAAATGTGTTTTAATTGGATAATTGTGACGCCTTGTTTTGATTTAGTTTTGCGTAAACAGTTGGATTGATAGATTAAGTGATGTGGTTAATGAATTGGTTTTAAGTTTGGTTAGAATATTAGTTAACTTTTCAAATACAGGGGGCTTTCGTTCAGAAAGGAATTATAAAATTATTGAGGGAGGGTATGGAGACATAGGCTGCCGAGAAGGTTAGGTTGCTTGAAAAGCTTCGAATATATAAGTAGAGTATAACTAGATAGAAGTTTAAGGGAAAAACTGTGAATAGCAGCATATAGAAGAAATACATAGGGGGATA
>OY992880.1:123474381-123511881 GCA_963921405.1 Cepaea hortensis | reverse complement strand
ATCAGCCCCTAGACTAGATACAACACTCTGTAAGTCCCCAGACTAGATACACCACTCTATCAGTCACTAAGGTAGATCCAACACAGTCTACCTACCTCCATTCTAGCTTTAGCTTACTAACACTTTTATAAGAATAGCAACGGAAACTCAATAACACTTGGATAGCCAGGAACCCTCAGCAGCTTCAGGTTTCTTTTCTGGAGCCGACATCAGCAAACATGACCCTTCATTCATATGTGACATCAGACATTCTGATGAAGTTGTCATTTCTTATATTTTGATTATTTTTGGTCTGCGTTTTTATTTTTCCAAATACATTTTTCTTTGTCGTTTTTTGCGTCTTGAGTTGAGTCAAGAACCAAAATCATAGCACTCGGACTTTTCCATACGTGCTTTGACCCTCTTGCCAGGTAATAAGCAAAGTAAAGCAAATTTTTATGTCTCATGTTTTTGTTGTTGATGTGTACAACAATTATCATTTGCTTTGTCCTTATGGTGTTGGTGAATGATATAGTAACACCGACAGTACTTACCAAGCCTTACTGTTGGCTTTCTTCTCTGCTGGGGATATTATCACATTCCTCTCAAAACTACTTCTTAGCTGTCTCAAGTTTCGTCACCATGTCATTACCCATTTTTCCAATGTTGCGTATCCCTTACGGGACGTTGCAGTCAACAGCAGCATTTTACAGCTGCTGTTGATGTACTGGACAAGTGTTACGTTCAGTAGTTTGCCATTGCTTTCTGAACGACCGGCTCCCATACCAACACGCTATAACACAACGCGACACGGTCTGCTGCACAAATCGTTTGCAGCTGCGCTTCGAACGCCTGGTACCCGGCTCACGAACCGCAAGCCTTAGGCCACGGAGCCGGTTCGCATCTACAACACAGATAATTACAACAAATAAGCATCACACGGCATAAGGCAATCAACAAACACGAGAGCCACGTGCTGTACACAATCTTCTAAAAGCATAGTTCTGGCTTACATTTCTCAAGCACGCTAATCACGTGATTTACACAATCTTCTAAAACATAGTTCTGACTTACATTTTTTCAAACATGTTAATTACGTGCTATAGACAATCTTCTAAAATATAATTATGACTTAACGATTCGCAAAACGCTAATCACTTTCATTACACAATTTTCTAAAACTTAGTTATGACTTAATTTCTCAAACACGCTAATTACGTGCTATACACAATCTTCTAAAACATAGTCCTGACTTACATTTCTCTGGATGGACTATTTATTGTGTACATTTGACCGATTCGAAGGTTGTGTCTGAAAATGTACAGTCAACAAAGAAATTATCACCACAAACTATTGGTTAAGTACAATGACGGACTATGTCTAAAAATATTGGTTGTCTGGAGAAAACGATTAAAAAGACATTAACATGTTTAACAGACTGTTTAATGTTTTGCTGATCCTGCAGCTTCTGCAGCTTGTCTTGTTCTAGACTTATTGGTGTTACCTTTCCTCTGGAGTAAACTAGGCAGACCGAAAGAGGGATCATGCTGCATGGGAAACTCATGGTCCATGCAATTCAGCCCAGGCTTTGTGCTATGGCATAATCCCATCCCTGGTTTTACCGCCATGGGTTGTAGTTATTATGGCTTTTGTGAAGCACAATGTAACAAACTATCGCCTGTCTAGACGGCAAAGTGCTAGTGAATGTTTGAGGAGGTCCACTAACCAGGGGTCACAGAGCTCATTGCTATCAGTAAAGTTGACACCCTGGCCAGTCGGCTACTGGTCACGAATGACTTAGCATAGCCTAAACAAGCAGCATGTTAAGGGTTCATACTCCACACAGGTATCATAAGTATGCATAATGGTCTCTGCGAGTGCGCTAATTGTTAAGTGTATTTAATACATGCATCCATGCATCCACCCATCCAAATACGCGCTCAGTGGCTGATGTGATTAGTGTCACACCGACCGCCTTTGCTTCCAAAGATATTTCCTAGTACCCATTTTAAGCTGCCGGCTTCCTGGCCTAGAGGTTAGCGACTTTTCTCCGTAATCTCGTAAGTAACGTGACGTTTCCTTTACAGGACATCGCTGTCAACATCAGCATCTGATGCTGATGTTGACAGCGATGTCCTGTAAAGGAAACATTTTAAGCTGGGCCTACCTGGGAGTAGTCACCGGCTCTGTGGCGAAGGTGATACTGGCGCAATTCGTAATACCGCATATCGCATGCGTCCACCCATTCACCCATCCCCCACCCACACACATCCACCCACACACACATATCTCACCCACCCACATACATAGAACACAGGCACACATACATGTACCAACCCACCCATCCCCTACACACACACATCCCCACCTGCACACATCTCCCCACCTGAACACATCTCCCCACCCATCACATAACCCACACACACTCACCCACATATCCTCCACCACCCACCCATTCACACCCAACCGCCCAACCAAGCACACATCCCCCAAGCACACATCCACCACCCATATCTACCTGTCAACCCACACAATCCGCACCTACACACACACACTTGCCGCACCCACCCACACACCGCCACTTACACACATTCCCCCACTCACACAATATCCCCCACCCACCCACACATCCCACACTCACATACACACATACATCCCCCCATATACCCATCCCCCAACCTACACACACTCACCCACCAACACATCCTCCACCCACCCCCAACCCCGCATCCCTTAACCACACACACACCCACACATACTCCCACTCAATTACACACATCCTCCACCCACACACACACATCCCCCATCCACACATATATCTCCCACCCACACATACACCCACTTATACACGCATCCCCCACACCACCTACACACACCCCCGACACACATCCACACCCACCTACACCCACACACCCCATCCACACATCCCCACTCACACACACACACATCCCCCACCCACACGTAACTGATCCACACACATCCCTTCACACATCTCTACCCACCCGCACATTTTCCAACCCACCCTCGCATCCCGCCACACACACACACATCCCTCACCCACGCATCTCCCCACCGACACATCTAATCACCCACCCACACATCTCCCACCTCCACACGCATCCTCTACTCACATACACACATCCCCCACTCACACACTGTGACATGTATGTGTCATCCCTCAGTCCTTTCCAGCAGACGTTGGTATACGCGCTATTAAAAGTTAGGACGGGATACTTAACGAAACGAACTGTGGTTTGAATTAAGGCCAGTGATTGGCTGAGCCCGGACAACAAAGGGTTATAGGAGACAAAGACAAAGCCGGCCTCGTCAATCGCCATGTTTTGTTCTAGAAAGTAGCCACACATTAGTTCAGTGGGGCTTAATTTAATAGCCCCTTATTCTCTGCGCTTCGGGTGAGCATTTTAAAACATATCATGTTATGTATTAGGATGAATGTTTTAATAGAACTAATATCATGATTGAAGTGTGTGTGTGTGAAAGTTATGAGAATCGCTTTCATTGAAAAGTTGGGTTGAGTTGGGCAGTCTGTACATCGCCATGTTGTCCAGTCAGCTTTCATAAAGCTTACAATGTAATCTTGCTATGAGTCACCTTTCTGACACGCTTTTGGAAACCTATTTTAATTCCTAAATGCTTATCTTTTACAACGGGTCTTTGTGTTATAAAGTGTTCTTTCTGAGTGCTTATTTTGTATTTCTGCTCTTATGATGGAGAAATATTACTATTTGTGTACAACTTTAATAGTTTGTTAGAGAGAGAGAGAGAGAGAGAGAGAGAGAGAGAGAGAGAGAGAGAGAGAGAGAGAGAGAGAGAGAGAGAGAGAGAGAGATTCTCGCTTGAACTTTTCATGCACTTAGGAGTTAATCTTTTGTTTACATTGTTGTAAATACACAGAGGTGTGATTGTCTTGTAGTCTTTTTCATAAATGATGTTATAGGATTGTCATTTTGTTATGATATATAATCTCAAGTGAGTGGGAAATGACATGCTCTTGTGTTTTTACTTTGAGATGTTGGGTAACTGCCCACTAAGTGATTCCTACATTATATGGGAAAAGATTCCCATGATTTCTCTTATATGAGTATTTTACCTTTCATGTTCATGTTTTTTACTGCTGGAGTAAACATAACTTCACCCCAGTGGGGACAAACACATGATGAGGATGATGCAAGAGGAGATGACTGATCTGGTAGCTAGCCTTCTGCCATTTGTTAGGGTACGTACCTAATGATGTTTGTAACTATGGAAAGGGGATTTATGAATTGTTTACATGAGACCAGTCTCAGGGATTTTGTCCATGTTGTGACAGGAGTACTATCAAGATGTTTTGATATTTAGGAGGTGAAAAATCCCTCAGGAAGCTCCAGTATCAGTCCAGAAGAGATGTACCTATTGAGTAGATACCGCCCTCACTTTTTGAGTGGGTCAAAACTCTACAGTAGGCGACAAGTGCTAGGAACTAGAAACACATTTCTTTCTTCTCCCCTTTTGTTTCCTTTATTTTTATTATGATACAATGTTATCAATGTTTGGGTTTATTACTAATGTATATCGACCCTGTTCATTTCTTCCCTCTATATAGCGCTGGAGAGATGCGGGTGGAGTATTTTGGAACTTCAACTTATTTGGATTTAGAGACAGGAAACTGGGATATCAGCCTACCTCTAATATTCTACAAAGAGTGCTGGTTACTGCTACACACCCTGAACATGTATGTCAATGCCTGGATAATTAATGGATTTTAAATATGCTGAAGTGGATTCCCTACCTCTGGGAACTTACAGACGGTGCTAATCTTTTCAATGTCTGCAAAGACATGAGGCATGCCTGGCCTAGATGGTTTTCAGCGTATACCCTCTTCTAAAAATCACCGCCTGATTCCACGTTCAACTGTCATATACCAGAGGCTCACGGATAGTCTGGAGTTCACCATCATTGAACAGTATGGATTTACCAACTGCTTTTGTGGACTCCCAGTGTCCTTTGAATATTCTCATCCATCATATCCCAGACATGGACAGTCAAGCACTATACCAACTCCCGGTCAATCAAGTCGTGTATTCAGATGAAGAAAGAGATGCCTACATCTTAACTCAGAAAATGGCTGGAATAAATATATGCCCAATTCAAGTTAGTTCTGTCAGGAAATACTATGGATAATGTGATGTCATTCCTCATCCAAAGATATACTGAAAGTGTTTGTGCCTGATCCTGATTGAATCAATCGCATGGACAGCTGAAGTTTTATACTGTTTGTTACGCCACGCCAGAACGCTTCAGACTCATATCTGTCTGTTATACCACTCCGGAATGCTCCTAGCCCAGTTACTTAGCAGCTGTGACTTGGGAGATTACAGTATATCCACTTTGGAGTCATATGGATTACCCCTTTATGTTTTCGCTTTGGATATATGATCCGGAGGTGAAAGCTCCGTGTGTGTGTGTGTGTGTGTGTGTGTGTGTGTGTGTGTGTGTGTGTGTGTGTGTGTGTGTGTACAATCCCCAATTTTCTGAATAGGTGGATATAGCAGCTGTTTTCCTGGATTATAGAGTGTGATTATGGCCAGACTTTTTCTAGTGGATATTGAAGGAGAGGGAGTCATCATCAGACCCATAGGATAGATCTAGAGACAGATTAGATAGATTTCCTTTAACTATGTCTTTGTATGGATTATTTACTTTGTTTTTGTGTGTAACACATGTATTTGTTGTGAACCTGTTTTGTTGTTGTTGTTGTTGTTTTTTTTTTTTTTTTTTTTTTGGGGGGGGGGGGGGGGGGGGGTATTTTTGGGGAAGTCTGTTCTGGTTATATAATTTGTGTGCATTACTTGAATACGATCATTGCTTTCATGTATGTCACCATGAGTCAGCCAACAGGGTTTGTCCAGGACCCAAATGTTTTCACAATACAGTTTGTTTGTTTGGTTTAACCAAGCCTTGAAGTTACTTCCTTGTAAACCTGTTGTTCCAGAATTGATGTTTATAGTCCAGTTATGATTACTGTTATGTTGTACAGTGATTCTTTGTAGTGTTTTTGTTTAACAGTGATTGTTCTCCATCTGTTATGTAATACTGTGGATGTGCATGACAGTGGATACTTGTCATTGTTTATATATATATGTGTGTGTGGGAGATTAAATGTGGGGCGGGGCACTTACACATAGACACACCTTCTGGGTAGAGTGATTAGTTACTCGGGTGTCTGTGGTAGAACTTCCCGGATCTCCCAGCCTTCTATGGGAAACATAGTTAGTTGAACACTAACATAGTGTTCAACTTGCACCCTTTTCTGCCTTGTTCAATGCTTGGGGGTTTCACGAGCCAGTATATTATTTCCTATAGAGGGCGCGTTTGGGATTTAGACCCCATTCATACCGAATACCCCTAGTGAACTTGTCCTTATTCTAATTTATTATATTTACCACCACACACACACCCATCCCCCAACCCACACACCCATCCCCCAACCCACATACACATCTTCCCACACCCCCACACTTACCCCAACACTCACACAATTTCCACACACACACACATCCCCCACCCACACAACCACCCCCTCCCCACACACACATCCGCCAACCCACACAAACATCTTCCGAAACGCCCACACATAACCGTACACCCCCGCCACACACACACACACACATACACACACTGCCCCCTTTCCCACACACACACCCACATCCTCACATCTAGACACATATATGATGCCTCACATAATCACTGAAACTAATATGAACAAACTCCGACACTTTACACACACATACACTGCGACTATCGTGAGCAAAAAAAAAAAAAAAAAAGATTCAAAATTAGGGGGGGGGGGGGGGGATTGGAAAACATGGAAAAAGTGAAAATTGGGAAAATTGTGAAAATCGCAAAAATATGTTAGGGGAGACTGGGGAGAAATGGACATAGGGGAGAAATGGACCACCCCCTCTCTGGCCCCTGGCTGTGATGCAATGAAAGTGAAACCATAATAAGTTTGTTTTCCACATCAAACATAGTCCGAATTTTTCATTTGCCATCGACTTCCCGCACAGGTCGTTCCCACGCAAAGTTTGAAAAATTTTCTGCACTAAAGTTTCTTTTTCCAGTTCCAGACACCATCGTAAAGCAGACGCATAGTCAGGAATCAGGACAAGGTAATTACGTTAATATCTTTATTTACTTGTTATTTAAGAGTTCATATAAAAAATATAGCATATAATATTAGATTTAAGAGACTTTATGGCTGAATAGTTTAATACATTGATGGGGGAGAAATGGACCGGTTCATTTCTCCCCATGGTTCATTTCTCCCCATAGAAGAAATTGACAAGACAGTCTGTTGTTATTAAAAGTGTTGAAAATTGCATTCGAATATCAGCATTATTGATTCTTTTTAATACTGGGGTCTAAATCTAGACCAATAAAACTGTTAACAAATTTGATTTCAGTGATTTATTAAAGATGCACGCCATTCGTGCTATGATCAGTATTTCTTTGCAAATGATAGGCCTACCATTCTAAATGTTATATAATTCTGTCACTCTTTTGTTTCAGATGCCAAGATTGTACATCAGAAACACCAACAAGGGTCTCGTTACGGAGGAACGTATGAGAGAAGCTGTTAATGCTGTGAAAAATGGAATGAAAGTGAGGAAAGCTGCAAGGGAGTACGGCATTGCTCGCTCTACCCTCAATAACAATCTTACAAAAGACAGAGAAGGAAATGGTCTGCCTACTAGACTCGTACCAAATTATAGGCATAGCCTTGTTTTCACAGCTAAGCAAGAAGCTGATTTTGCTAGTTACTTGAAAGATTGTGCAAGAATGTTCCATGGACTCACAACTAAAAACGTTCGTATTTTGGCGTACGAGATGGCGAAAGTCAATAACATTGCACATCCTTTAACCTGGGATGAGCAAATGATGGCAGGGAATGACTGGCTTTGTGGATTTTTGCGACGGAATCCCGAGCTGACCATAAGGCAACCTGAGGCAACATCTCTGGCTAGAGCTACAGCTTTCAACAAACATAATATTTGCACCTTCTTCAACATTGTGAAGGAAACCATTACAAAACTAAATGTGAGTGGAGCTCAAATCTACAATTTGGATGAGTCAGGTCTGACCACTGTACAGAAAGTGACAAAAGTAATTGCCCCACGAGGAGTGAAGCAAATAGGCCAGGTGACATCCAGAGAAAGAGGAGAACTGGTCACAATCTGTTGCATTGTGTCAGCTGCGGGTCACATTATCCCTCCAGTTTTTGTGTTTCCCAGAAAATTTTTTAAGAATTTTATGCTTGCTGGAGCACCTGAAGGTTCCCTTGGCCTTGTGAATGAATCAGGTTGGATGACCCGTGATAATTTCGTCAAAGTTATAAATCACTTCATTAAGCATTCAAGACCTTCCAAAGACTTCCCTTTGATTTTGATCTTGGACAATCACGATTCCCACATTTCATTTGAATCACTTGAACTGTGCAAGAAAAACAACATTCATGTGATCACGTTGCCACCACACACCTCATCTAAAACTCAGCCCTTGGACCGTTCAGTTTTTGGACCCATGAAGTCGGTCTACAACAATGCGTGTGATTCATGGATGATGAAAAATGTTGGGACACCACTGACAATCTATCAAGTTGCAAATCTAGGAGGCCACGCTTTTCTTAAAGCGGCAACTCCCATTAACATTCAATCAGGCTTTGCAGTGTCAGGTATTTGGCCCTTTAACGAAGATGTTTTTACAGAAGATGATTTTATGCCTTCAGAAATAACGAACAGGCCCATCAGCAAGGACAGTGAAAATGCCACTTTAGAAAGCAATGAACAGACAGGATCAGCATCTCCACATTGTGGTACCAGCACAGATCAAACTGCACAAGAATTTCATGAAAATCAGAAAGAGTGTAATGTTGAGAACCTTGTAGATGACTTGCAGGAAATATCAGGGAGTCTTCAACATAAAGCTACTTCTTCCTTTACTTCGCCTCATGTTTTCAGAGGACTACCAAAAGCTGGTCCGCGAAAAGATTCAAATAATATGAGGAAAAGAGGAAAAACTATGCTGGCTACTTCTACGCCAGAAATGGATCGAATTAGGGAAAGAGCGGTGATGAAAGAAAAGGCAGCAAAAGTTCCACCCAAAAAGGCAAAGAGACAGCTGCTGAAAGAACTTGATGTTTATTCAGATCCAGAAACTGACATTTCGTTTTGTGATGACAGATTCTGATGTTTCATTTGGTGAAAATGAGGAGTGTACGGTTAGCTTGACTGGTGTGCGTGAGGTTTTTGAAGGCCAGTGTGTGCTATGTGAATATGGAACAAAGAAGACTTGTGTTTACTATGTAGGAATTGTAAGGGGAGATGATGATGGTGATGTTGAGGTAGAGTTCAAGAGTGAGAAGGTTGCTGGTAAATTTGTTAAGCCTAAGGTAGAAGATGTCGCCAGTGTCTCAATTACATGTATTAAAGCACAGCTTACTAGATCTACAATCACTGGAACCACTTCTAGGACCAAAGATGGCTATGTCTTCAAAGAAAGTCTTGCAGGCATAAATGTTCGATAAAACTTTATATTAGATTAATATATCATATTAAACTTTTTTACTGTCGCTTAAAATAATAAAAAAAAAAACTGCAAATATCCTTTTAATGATTATTTATTTCTTATAGCAATATGGATGAGTTGTTGCTGCTTCTTTTTAAAAAAGGTCCATTTCTCCCCACTATGGTCCATTGCTCCCCACGTGCTAGTCCATTTCACCCCAATGGTGGTCAATTTCGCCCCATGTTCATATACATTTTTGAAATGCATTTTGTAAAGAAACATATAGAAATAGATTGCTAAATGTTTTCCCCTTTTAAAATAAATGAATGTACAACATTTTAGTCATGGTTTTGTTATGTTTCGATAAAATCTGTTCCGGTGATGAGCAAAAATTGAAAACTACAAAACTCCTGGTCCATTTCTCCCCATTACATTGTGTAACGTAGAAAATGTGATGCAGTTCAATAAGATAATTCCCGGAATTGACATAAACATGATGAAATAAGCAGTGCATGTAGTACATGTTAAATTCAAGTGGCAGAAAAAATGCTAATATGAAAGATGAGGATACTGAAAAAAATATAGAATAGCATGTCACATGAGAGAGAGAGAGAGAGAGAGAGAGAGAGAGAGAGAGAGAGAGAGAGAGAGAGAGAGAGAGAGAGAGAGAGAGAGAGAGAGAGAACGAACGAACGAAGGATCAAACTTTATTTTCAAACGGTTAAGAATTGGGCACGCAGGCCTTCTAACATTCTGAGAGAGAGAGAGAGCGAGAGAGAGAGAGAGAGAGAGAGAGAGAGAGAGAGAGAGAGAGAGAGAGAGAGAGAGAGAGAGAGAGAGAGAAATACACATGGAGAAGAGAATTAGAGAAATATATGAATGAAACAGGCAGGACATAGAGGGAACTGAAAGAGATAGCACAGGATAGAACGGATGGGCGGCGCGAGGCGGATCAGGTCCAACGCTTCATTAGGGCATACACGGCAGACACGAGAGGAGAGATAAGCAGGGTGAATTGTGTTCCACAATAGCCGTTAAGCAAAGGTGACAGTTGTAGTTTTCATTCTTGAACTAATTATATTGCCTTACTGCGTGCAGTTTATGTGTGTTCGTACACCATTCACAGAACCTACCCAATTGATCCTTGGTCTTCCTCAAGCTCTAGAGACGAAGTTTCTTCGAACTAAGTCTGTCCTATACATATACCAGTCCTGCTTCCGACAGTAAATACGTTATGACAATTTCTAAGCTCATTGGACAGATGACACTTATAATAACGAACAAACATGTATCAATAGCCAGGCTTGTCCTTGGGAATGGGATTCCCATGAGAATCCCTGGGAAACGTCCCATGGGATGGGATGGGACGGGACAGCAGAACATTTGTATTTCCCATGCGACACATGGGACAGTAGCCATGTCATAGCAACTGTTTTTAAAAATCTTTTTAAAGCCTTTTATCCTACCTTTCTCTATATATACTTGTATCAATTCTTTATCTCGTGGTGGGACACCGGGTAAATTAATAAATGCGCGCATGCGATCATATTACCAACGTTTCAATGCCCATTTAAAAAAAAAAATTACTCGCATTACTTTAATGAAGATGATGAAGAATTCTTAAACCACATTCCGAATATTGTTCAGATTAAAAGAATGCTGTACATACATGAGAGATTCAAAACTTTTTTTTGACAAACTAGAAATTGATGGTGCTACATCTTATTTAATTTTGCTGTTATACTTCCTCCTAGACTATCAGTTGTACAAAGTTATTGTTGATATTAACGAAGAAACTTCCAGCAGCATGGTGAAGTAATATTGTCAGAACTTTCAGAAAATTATTGGAGAAAAACTTTGGCCCATATTGCGGCAGTTCTTTGGCAGTTAATGCAGCATTCCTTACTGGAGTTGACATTAAAGCCAAAATAGAAGACATGGTTAAGTCAGTTGTTACTAAGAAGAAAGGGAATGTAGACACCAATAAATAGGCCAATGATTGGATCGTTTTTTCTAAGTCTGTTGTTCCAACTGTTATTTCATTCATCAAAGATTTAAATCTTTCTTCTGAATCATCTGCTGTATGTGAAGTAGCAGGAATTGTAGAACAAAAGCCGAAAAGTGATTTTGACTTTTTTTTGGATCCTCCACCAAACAAAACACTTAAGTTTGATGACCCCAGAAACAAATGCCTTGAGGATGAAATCACCATGTTTCAAAAATTACGGCAACCAACTTCACAACCATTAAATTATGTGAAAATTGAACATAGGTTTCCACAGCTAACAGCAAGTGCGAAAATTGTCTTGGCTATACCAGTGTCCTCAGCGGCAGTAGAGTGTTTATTTAGTGCAGCTGGATTTTTGTTGAGTAAGTTACGAAAACGGATGTTACCAGCTCTCGTTATAAACTCTGTGTATATCAGATTTGCATGTAAGATGAAAATTGTGGAAATGGTTCAGGGATTACCTGGATTAACTGAATTATTAGAAACAGTCGATCAGCAGGAGATTGATAATATGCTGAATGAGGAGAGTGACTCAGAAACAGAATGAGAGTGTCAGAATGACACTAAATTGTCATATTTAGATTAAACTTTGTTTTAATAAAATAGTCTTGAATATTAAAATTAATAAATTCTGTTGTTTTACATATCTCTTTGTACATGCAGTCCTATTTAGTAGACACTAACCCTAAACTTTCATAAATTTCATAATTTTATTTGAACTGTATTCCATATTAGTATTATGATAGGAATCCCATGGGAATCCCATGGGATGGGACAGGCAAAATTACCATGGGATGGGAATGGGACTGAAAAATGTGTTCCATGGACAAGCCTGTCAGTAGCTACTAAGAAAGCACTTTACAACACAATCTTCCTACCAACTCTATGCTACCAATGCCAAACCTGGACAATGACAGAAAAAGAGAAAAGAACAATCACAACAAAAATGAGACTCCTGAGAAGAATACTCAATGTAATAAGAAGAGATAAGATCAGATATGAAGAAATCAGGACTAAAGTGATGGTTGTAGCTGCACTAGATTTTATTAGAAGGTAGCATGTCAAATTGTTCGGCCATGCAAGTAGGTTACCAACTAACAGTATACCACAAGAAGCAACGATGTACAGACCAGATGGAAACAGAGGAAGAGGCCGACCACGTAAACGTTGGATGGAGGGAATAACAGAGTCCATGGGAATATCGATACATGAAGCCCACAAGCGGGCACTCACCTGCTGTTTATACTTCACCTCGACACCGTAAGGTACAAGAGGAACATGATGAGATGAGATGCATTTTCTAAACAACATTGACAACGTGGCTTACCTTGTGAGAAAATGTTTGTTAACTTTGAAGTTAAATGTGAGGAATGAAATGCCTACACCCACACAGTTCATGTAACTGATGCTCCTGTAATTAACGTAATGAACATCTGAATTCACGTGTTTACCTTTGCCACGCCTCTAATTCATCCGCCTCTTGGTCTGCTTCATCTGTTTTTCTAAATGCCAATGTGTTTGCGGTAAACGTTTTTTTTTAATTGCTCGCTCGCTTTGAATTCAAGCATAGTCCATACACGTGCTACTACTTCTAGTGTACTGGACTGATTGTTGCATGTGGGTTAGCTTTCCCTATTACCAGTGACCCTCACCATTAGGCGAACCCACTCCGACTTCAGAGTTACTTGCAATTTACGTCGCCAAGTCATGGACGAGAAGTTAACATAGTTGTCCAACTGACCTGTTGAACGCCGCACATCGGTAAATTGTTTGTCGAAGATCTTGTTACATGACCGAAACATCTTACTCCATGGCCAGGCGTGCTGCCCCTAGGAGGTTACGGTCCCACCTTAGGCCCAGGAACTACAGGGCTCATTATGAGCACAGAGCTGGGACATTTTCCCAAGAATCATGGCACCTAATGATATTGCACGTCTCTCTATTCTCTTGAGTAGAGAGACTGGCATTCTTGGACAAGGGCGAAAAAAAAAAGAATGTTAGAGGATTGGAAATCACAAAGAGTAGGCTAAACCACAAATTGACAGAAAATAAATCAGAGGTAAACAGAGCCAGGTAACCCGGATGGAATTTCTCTAAAGAAAACAAACAAACATTACACAGCCCCATGCCGAATCTGGACACACTGGCCGATGAGGCGTGTAACTAGACGAGACGTGAAGCACATTCCTCACAAGAGGGTTGAAGAAATATAATACAACTTGCTGTTTTCGTAACACATCCATTGTTTATGCGGCAAACAACTGCCTCCTGATAACTTAATTTCTTATCTAGTATCTATTTGCCACACAAAGTTATCCTGGCAGAATTGTTATCTCTGTTGCTACAATTCTTCTTCTGTCTCTTACTGTCATTGTCCAGTTCTCGTACTTCTCTTACTGTCATTACCCAGCTCTGGCACTGTTCTTATCGTCATTATCTAGTTCTCGTACTTTTTTACTGTCATTGCCTAGTTCTTGTCCGTCTCTTACTGTCATTACCCAGTTCCAGCACTGTTCTTACTGTCATTGTCCAGTACAATCAGTGCTCGTACTCTCAATTTCCAGCTTTGGTCGTGTTCTTACTTTCCTTATCCAGCTCTGGCACTGTTCTTACTGTCATTGTCAAGTTCTTGCACTGTTCTTACTATCATTGTCCATTTTGGCACTATTCTTACTGTAATTGTCCATTTCTGGCATTGTTCTTACTGTCATTGTCCAGTTCTGGCATTGTTATTACTGTCATTGTCCAGTTCTGGCACTGTTCTTACTGTGATTGTTGACTTCCGGCACTGTTCTTACTTTCATTGTCTAATTCTGAAACTGGTAGCAAAATGTTGGTGAATAGATTGTGCTAGATTGGTTCGTTGACCAATCTAGAAGACCAAAGTTTAACTCTTAAATTTGATGTACTGGCATTCAAGACGTCGAGGTTAGTTGAAAGTCTTTCAGACACAACATTGCTAGATACTTAGATTTCAGATGGAATGTGTTTAACACTTATACAGAACGTAGAAATATGACATTAACGACACGTTTATATGAAGATTAGTCAGGAACCTCTGACGGGGAGGCCACAGTTATTCAAGTAGTTTAGTAGGGAACCTCAAACGGGGAAATTACAGTTATTCTAGCAGTTTAGCCAGGAACCGTGGACAAGGAGGCCACAGTTATATTAGCAGTTTAACTGGAAATGTCTGATAGGGAAGGCACAGCTATTCTACAAGTGTAGCCGTAAACCTTTGATAGGTAGTTCACAGTTATCCTAGCAGTTTAACCGTGAACGTTTGATAGGGAGGCCACAGTTATTCTAGCAGTTTAACCGTGAACCTTTGATAGGGAGGCCACAGTTATCCTAGCAGTTCAGTTGGGAATGTCTGACAGTGAGACCACAGTTATCTTTGCAGTTTAGCTGGGAATGTCTGACAGTGAGACCACAGTTATCTTTGCAGTTTAGCTGGGAATGTCTGACAGTGAGGTCATAGTTATCTTTGCAGTTTAGCTGGGAATGAATGACAGTGAGACCACAGTTATCTTTGCAGTTTAGCTGGGAATGAATGACAGTGAGACCACAGTTATCTTTGCAGTTTAGCTGGGAATGTCTGACAGTGAGACCACAGTTATCTTTGCAGTTTAGCTGGGAATGTCTGACAGTGAGACCACAGTTATCCTAGCAGTTTAGCTGGGAATGTCTGACAGTGAGGTCATAGTTATCTTTGCAGTTTAGCTGGGAATGAATGACGGGAGGCTACAGTTATCTTAACAGTTTAGCCAGGGATCTAAGACAGGGGGCCCCATTTATCCTTGCAGATTATCCTGTGAATATAGAGTGTATAGTAGAATTTAACACACCCAGATGAATATGATACTGCACAGACGACCAGTAATCAATAATCTTCAGAATGATACAATTATGAAGACATTGAGAGCATCCAGTAGCAAGCATTAAACCAAGGACAGTGTAGAACATGAAGAAAACTACAAACAATCATAACAACTTCATCGTAACATTTGTGTCAAAATAAACTGTTTTACCCGAACAGAGGTATTCGCAATCAGTATGTATCCAGCTTGCTGTTTCAATGATTACAACACAAGGTCACAACCCATCAGCTCCTCCCAGGCATCAGCAGCTTCAACCCCGTACACAGCAACCTTTCAATTTCTCCCACCATCAACTCTAGGGTCCAAGACCCTAGCTCTGGCCCTTTGCTAGTTTCTACCTAGTTTAGGGTCAGGTTATCTCCCTCTCTCTTTGTGTCAGGTCTTAGTCAGATATGACTGAGCTACCGTATAACAGTAGACAGTACTACCGGCTTTCTGTTAGCGCCGAACGTTGGGCGGCGCTTACCAAACCTGACACCCCACATTGTGCCAACGGCTTCGGGCGGAAGAGCGCAATTGGGAGGGTTCAAGCCTTACCCTGGTGCGAGGAAATGCAACCTAAAGACAAAGTGTCATGGCAGGGCAGACCAGGCTCTAAGCCTTGGTTGGCGGCTGGTCTAGGTTCGAAGCTCCGACAGGCGGACAATTAGAGCATTGCTTTGCTGATCCGGCAGCTTCTGCAGCTTGTCTTGTTCCAGATGTAGGGGTGTTACCTTTCCTCTGGAGTGAACTAGGCAGGGCGAGAGAGGGATCATGCTGCATGGGCAATACACGATCTCTATATTTTAGCCCAGGCTTTGTGCTATGGAGAGGCAATAACTCCATCCCTTACAAACTATCGTCTGTCAAGACGGCAAGGTGCCAATGAATGGCAATGAATGATATCTCCCTCTCGTATTTATTTCCAACATTTCTGGAGATCCAAACTCTCCCAACTGTTTGATTTTCCTAACAGAGCCGTATTTAGGTGCATCCGTCAGAGTGAGGTTGATGTAGAGACTTTCCTCACTATCCGATACCAAAATGCCATGTCCAAGGGGACTGTGCTACAGACCCTCCCTTCCCCTTGTTAACGTAAGAAATCAGAGGGATGTGCAAGACCAGTACTGGAACTTCACATCTGTAGAGATGCATACTAGAATGCAACCAGGTCATGTTCAGTACAGCACATACAGAATGCCCCTGATTAGCCCCAAGTTGGTCATGTTTCCTCCTCAGGTTTTAGACATTTCATTGTCAACGGACATCCACCCCGATAGCCCGAGTGAAAGAAGATTGTATGAAACGGTGGTATTTTAATATCCACCGACACATTTTATTGCTGTATTGCTGGGGCCACCTGGTTAATGATCCGGCAAGTCAAGGAGCTGCATTGAGAAAGCGAATGTGTAATAGTCAAATCAAATACTGACCCTGTTGTTGACGCTTGTAAGTTAACCTGACTGGCTCGTGTGTTGTCGTCCATTGCTAAGCTCATACAAGTGTCGCTCTGAAATAACCCAGCAAACTTGTTACTCTAAAAATACCAGAATATCTATGTAACTAACAGTTAAACACCCTTTCACCCGTCTAAAGAAGCATTCGGCACAAGGTGCTAGACTCATATTTGTATAGACCAATCGGATCTCGATGGGTGATGTGTTCAGTATAACACCGACCATCTTTACTTCTCACAACATTTTATGGTATCCATTTTACCCAGGGTCGACCTGGGAGGTCAATTTTAAAACTTCGAATCTGCTCCGATGCTGACCGACCTCTTGAACTCCGCAAACCCTGCAGGCGAGCGTCTAGCTAAAATCACGGGACAGCTCCCGTTTCTATGTAGTCAGTCAGCTGTAAATTTCCACTGTAACATTAAAGAACGGAATAGGGTTAACTGCGAGGGAGGGTAATTTAAACCAATCCGTTCACTGCTAGACCAGCTTAGTGCATTTGTTTCTGTGCATAGCTTCATTATTTTGCTTTATTTCACTTGTCTGTTATTTTTCCTCATTAGTTCCTTATTCCAGCTCTCCTGCTGTTATATGCCCCCTAAACGTTATTTGTTATGTCTGTATAGCTTTGATGGGTGATCAATAGTGTTTTTTTTTTGTTGTTGTTGCCTCAATATAAAATTGAATATCTCAGTAACCAACTGATGGAAAATAATGAGATTTAGTATATAACCTTATCATTATGTCCACCCAACAAAAATTTTTTTGTTCTGGAGATTGTACAGCAGATTTCAATTTTTGTTTATATGAGGTATATATTTTACCGCCCCGCCATGAATGCCTTAATTTTTAGAGTATTACAGCTCAGCAAGACCCATTCGCGCTAATTTTAAAATTGTCTGGCGGTCTTTCGTTTTTGGACAGACTGAGTGTTATAGTTCAGAGGCGTCGTCAATCTGTGGGTTCTTTCATGAAACGTGATTATATAAATAAATCTTACCATTAATGTAATCTTAATAGCTAATATTTGAATGTGTTAATACTGTTCAATGGGATTAAAAGTGAAATTGTGTACACTTCAAAACATCGCTATGAAGTTGTACACATATTTTTGTCAAGAAGCTGATCGCAGGAAACTGTTTCATACTGTTACAAATCCCGAAAAAAGAACAGTGCATGCATTAGGTTTGAGTAAACGATCGTTTCGTCGATGGGTGCAAGAATCTGGAATGAAACCAACACGCGATAAGCAAACGGTAGGTAGAAAGGCAACTGTAGACAGCTTTGACAAGGATGTCATCAGACGAGTTATTATAAAAATGATGGATGCCAAAGAAACAGTGAGTGTAAGAAAACTGAGGGTTTTGTTGAGAAAGGACAATAACACAGAGCTATCCAAAACAACTTTGTGGAAAATTATAAGGACATTAGGCTTCACTTTTAGAAAGTACAAGGGAGGTAGAAATATCCTTTGCGAGCAACCGCATTTAGGAGCCATGAGAAGCAGATACCTACGTGAAATAAGGGAAATGCGCAAAGAAAATTATGACATAGTGTATTTGGATGAAACGTGGATCAATGCGCACCACACAAGTGAAAAGGAATGGCAATCAATGGATGGAAAGATAAAACGTTATGTGCCCAGTAGTAAAGGACAGCGTTTGGTCATAGCCCATGCTGGTAGTACTCATAATGGCTTACTACAGAATGCTGGGCTCGTGTCCGTATCAAAGCATACAGACACTAGGGATTATCATAATGAGATGAATGGTAATGTATTTAGAGATTGGCTCGAGAATACAGTACTTCCATCCCTTGATAGACCGTCTTGTCTAATCATGGACAATGCATCATATCACAATGTTCTTGCCCAAGAAGACAAAATACCTACGGCATCGAGCACAAAGGAAGCAATAAAGATATGGCTCCGAAGGGAAAATATACCATTTCCAGAAACATATTTCAAGCTACAGTTGTTGTCCCTTGTAAAACAGACGCAAAAAAGCAAGAAATTTCAAATTGACAAGTTGATAGAAGAGCATGGTCATAGGTGCTTGAGACTTCCGCCGTATCATTCTCATTTAAACCCTATGTGTGGGCTAAAATTAAAGGACAAGTGGCAGCTGCCAATACTACATTCAAATTGTCTGACGTCAAGATACTAACACAGTCCGCGCTATTAAATATTGATAAAAGTTACTGGAAAAAATGTGAGGACCATGTGTTGAAAGAGGAAGAGGACTATTGGAGAAAGGATGGATTGAATTTTATGCAACCGAGAGCAATCATCAACCTACTGGAATCGTCCGACACAGATTAAGGTCTGAGCAGAGTATGCCCTGGCCATCCTCACTGTCAGTCCTACACAGATTGGAAGACTTGAAAAGGTACAAAACAAAGCCATGCGCATCATTTTGGGCTGCACGAAAGACATCAGCTGTGTATCAATGAGATACCTCCTTGACTTCCCGACAATGGAACACAGGATCAAGATCTGGACAGCTCGTGCATTCTTAAAAATAAGTGCAGATGAGCAGCACCTCTGCATGGCGCTATATTCAGAGAAAAGGGTGACAGGCTAAAGAGAGGCAAATCATGGATGGGTTGGGCGGAAGATGTCGTCAGACAGGTCTGCAGTCTTACCAGTATCAACCCCGGCAAGGAATGGGTGCCGGTGCCTCCAGCTTTCAAGTGCACTTTCTCCTGCATTATCACACTCGACAGACGGTGCAGAGAGCAGAACCCTGCCGCTGTCAATGCAGAGGTTAACGCGCTCATCTATGAACACTCATATAGCCCCAAAGTGCTCATCTATACAGATGGATCTGTTGTAAAGTAGCACAGAAGTGCGTGGGCATTTACAGCCCATTCAGCGGGCCGGACCGTTCAAGAATCCAGTGGTGCCCACTCTATGACCTCGAGCAGCATGACGATGGAGGTGATGGCAGTTACACAGGCTTTTATATGGGTGAAATCACAGCATTATACCAACGTGTGTGTACTAAGTGACTCAATGCACATGATTCAGAAGATAGAAGCTGGATCTGTACGTAGATGGTGGACTGAGTCGCTGCGGAAGTCTGTTGTTCGTAAAGTCACCTTCATCTTCGTCCCGGGACACGCGGGAGTCGAGGGAAATGAACGAGATGATAAACTGGCTGGCTCTGCACCCCCTGTAGATGGCCTGCCCATGGATCGTGCCGATGTTATTAACGTCCTTAAAGATATGGCGAGAACAGAGGACTTTGATGTCAGTGAATCCACATCGCTGTCCAGGATGAAAGACTTGGAGTAAGAATTCGGCACGGCCAGATGCGAGAGGTACATCGGGAAAACAAGGCGCCTCGTCAACCAATACAGAACTGGCACTATTAGCCACCGGACGCTGATGCATATGCTGGGAGGAGGATCTGAGCACCTATGACATGTCCGGAGTGCAATGAAGATACCCCAACTGATAACTGATAACTGAAGAAACAAGAAGGAAATTAAAAATAAGATAAGAAATATATTCCTTCTACTTTCCTGTTAATTTACAAATTATTTACCCCTTGCCTATGTAAATTCTCTGTCTTTACTAATATTACACATTGCACCTCTCTCGGGATTCTCCGTGGTGAAGTGGTCAAGCCGTCTGACTCGGGCTTCGAAGGTTGTATGTTCGATTCCGGGCCGCGTCCTTCATTTCACGAGTGCATCTTTTCGGAGACTCCCGAGGGTCGTCGCTGGAGCTACGGAGTTCGTGCTTTGTGCGACGCTTTCCGCGCTGCGGAAAGAAACTGAGCCATGTGGGATAAACACCCGGTGCAATGCAGCCGACCCTGTCGATTTTAAGCTAATTTTTTCATTGCACCCACTCTCATACGAATCCGGATACGCCTTTGTGTGTCAACAGAATTGACATGTCTCACATTACCGTAACAATAACTTCGTTAGCGAGAAATCACTAGTTGTTCAGCAAAAGATCAAAGGAATGTCGCCGCTTTCAATGATTTAAGTTGTTTTTGGACCTTTCAAAGACATATTCCTTGGGTGGGGGTAAATATAAGACGGCTGGAAAAATTTCATAACGATGCAACAGACAGTTTTCAAAATAATTGATCGTGAATGAAGGCAACCACATGTGGATATACTATAGTTAGTAACGTCTGCAGCTATCCATGCCTAGGCATATATTTATTTCTGTCTACAATATTCTCAACATTCTGCTAAAAAACTATAAATCTCTAACTATACGTGCCCTAAATATTCTGTGTCATCTCTGTAAAGTTTTGTATAGTTTTGATGAATGTCAGGTCTTAGTCAGAAATGACAGTAGACGGTAATGTCTTCTTTCTGTTAGCTTAACAAACCCGACACCTCTCATTGTTCCAACGTTTCCAGACGGAGAGTAATTCTGAGGGTACATGCCTTACCTTGTGCGAGTAAATGCAACCTATAGAATAAATGTCATGGCAGGGCAGACCAGGCCCTAAGCCTTGGTCGGCAACTGGTCAAGGATGGAAGCTCCGACAGGCGGACAGTTAGAGCATCGCTTTGCCGATCCGGAAGCTTATGCAGCTTGTCTTGTTCCACACGTATTGGTTTACCTTTCCTCTGGAGTAAACTAGACATACAGAGAGAGGGACCATGCTGCATGTGCAACACATGGTCTCTAAATTATGCCCAGGCTTTGTGTTATGGAGAGGTTAACTCCATTTTACAAACTATCGTCTGTCAAGACGGCAAGATGCCAGTCATTATGAGAATTCAGAATAGAAATGATAAAACTAAACTCTTAAATTATATTTATAGCAGGAAAATAATCAGCAGAGTTGATCCAGAACACCAAGGAACAAGGAGATCTGTGGAGAGACATGATCGCCTGCGTCAGTTGACAGCGCACATGATAATGGTGATGATGCTGATTGCTTGTGTCATCACTGTCAAAAAAAAAAAAAGAACAAGTAATGGATTGTAATTGTAACCTACCATGAGCAGCACAAACATAAAAACAAAAGAATTCAAAGAGAAACTGAGTAACACGGAGAATAGAACGCGAACAATCTTGCATCTTGGTGCAGAAAGACATCCTCATCATCATCATCATCATCATCATCATCATCATCATCATGTGACATGCCGATAAGCGAGGGCAGTCATGTTTCGCCATCTCACTCGATCACCAGAGTCGTGGATCGTGGATGTTCTTGTCTCGGCCATGCCACGTGGCCAAGCCATCACTTGAAGTAATAAACCACATCACAGAGAATAAGAGTTGTGGAAAGGCATGATCAGTTGACAAGACAGAATAGTTTAGTTTAGTTTAGTCGTCGGATCAACATCACGGCACACGGGTGTAACCCATAAGTGCTCTGTTCTACTCCTAACTCAAGCCTGGGCCCGAAGAATCTCATCTCAGTGCACGAACTCCGTAGCACCGGCGAGGATCCTGAAATACTTTGGGTAGATTTTTAACTCGAGATTTTGCCCGGGCAACGCCGTTAGGCTACCATTTTTCTATTTCCAACTGCCAAGGGATTTTTTACGTGCGCAACAATACACACGGGTGTCCGATCTCACTACCCAGAGACCAGGGGAAATTTTATTACTGGAAGTCCACGTGAAAAAGTCCCGGTCCTCACCGGGGCTTGAACCCGGGACCTCCAGCACTCGAGGCGGACGATGCGGACACCATACCACTCAGGCCCACCTCAAGACAGAATAAACATAATCATTATCATCATCATCATTATGAAAATAAACATGTTTTGTGAAGTATGTCTCACCTCATGTACAATGTTGCCACCTGAACTGCGTGTATCTTCTGGTAGAGAATCCATTGTAGAGGAATCGACTACAAGAGTTTCGCTTCTTTTCGGTCTGGAATATGAGAAGGTCAAAACAATACTGGCTACCAAAATGGCAAAAAACAAAACAAGTTACACATAAATTATATATATATATATATATATATATATATATATATATATATATATATATATATATATATATATATATATATATATATATATATATAAGAGCATGCATGTGTGCTTGTGTATGATGACAGTGTCACGTTTTAGTGATGGGTTCAGATACAGTGTAACTGTAGGTCAGAAATGATATTGTTCATGGGTTCAGATACAATGTTATTACAGGTCAAAATAGATACTGTCGTGTAATGTGTCCCAGTCCATGGGTTAAGACACAGTGTAACTATAGATCGGAAATGATACTGTCCCTCCCGTGTGTTGCCGGGGCCCGTAAGGGAAGTAAAGAATAGCAACACTGCAGCCTACCAAGCATGTCGTAAGAGGCGACTAAGGAGGCTTGATGGTTCCGTCGCCCTGCTACTGAGTGAGTGCGTGGCGCGACACTGTGAGCTGTGAGTTTCGTGTGAAATGCTTTTGAATCTGCCTGAGGTTTTTTTGGAACGTGACTGCATGTTCGGAGTGATGGCAGGTGGCTATGTCCCAGAGTTGACCAGTTTTTGCCTTATGCAGAAATGCGTGGCTGCTGGGCTTCTGGTTGACTGCCACTGCCATCAGCGATGAACTGTATTTTCGTGGACTGTGTGGGTGAACATCTGGGAAACATTCAGATAGGAAAATGACAGCCGATTCCATCAGAGATGAACTTGGTGTTTCGTGGGGGACTGGTGTTTGACATTCTGGTGGCGGCATTATGCACAATGTATCTGTGCGGGCTGTTGTTTGTCGAGACTCCTGTCTTTTCCACTTTTCACATTGGGCAGTGGGGAGCGTTTTGTGTGATATTCACTGGCACAGGAATGGAGCATAATGGGGACGACCCGTTGCTATGAAGTTGGAACTGCGACTAACTAACCGACTAACTAACTAATGATACTGTCCGTGGATTGAGTAATTAACCAATTAATTAAGAGTTATGTAATTCTGTGTTTATTGAATTCCCAAAGAAATCAGGAGCCTTGGAATGTGATCAACATCAAACAATTAGTATAATGAGTCACATCACGAAGATTTTGCTAAGAATTATCATGCAAAGAATTAGGAGGAAAATACAACCTGAAATAGGAGAAGAACAATGTGGGTTTGTAGAAGGAAAGGGTACAGTAAATGCTGTGTATTTACTGAGAACCGTAATTGAACGATCTATAGAAGTAAACAAAGATCTACACCTTTGCTTTATTGACTACACAAAGGCTTTCGATAAAGTGAGACATGTCGACATGATAAGGATGCTTGAAGATCTACAAATTGATGGAAAAGACCTTAGACTTGTAAAAAACATATATTGGAAACAACAAGCTGCCATAAGAGTTGATAATGAAGTAGGCCAATATCAGCCTATTAAGAGAGGTGTGAGACAGGGATGTGTAATGTCTCCAGATTTGTTTTCCCTGTACAATGAAAGTATTTTCAGAAATATTGAAGATATGGAAGGAATCAATATTGGGGGACGATGCATCAATAACATTAGATATGCAGACGATACAGTCTTGATTGCAGACAATGAACAAGACCTGCAAAATTTAATAGATGCAGTTGTTACACACAGTGAACAACTAGGGTTAGAATTAAATTGTAAAAAGACACAGATTATGGTCGTCACTAGGAAGAACGAAATACCACAATGTAATATACAAGTAAATGGGAATATTCTTCAACAAGTGAATATGTACAATTATCTCGGAACAGTAATAACATCTGATGGGAGATGCATTGACGAGATTAGAACAAGAATCGCCATGACAAAGGTAGCCTTTAGCAAGATGAAAAACATACTTACCAATAAAAAGATGGCAATTAAAACGAGAAAAAGAGTGTTGAGGTGCTACATAGAACCTGTACATTTATATGGATGTGAAGCTTGGACAATGAGCAGTCAGGCTGAAAAAACATCTGATGGCTGTAGAAATGTGGTTTCTGAGGAAAATGCAAAGAATACCATGGACAGCCAGAAAGACCAATGAACAAGTCCTTCAAGAAACAAATGAAGATCGTAAACTGATTAGAGAAATTAGACGTAGACAGTCAAAAGTTTTTGGACATGTTATGAGAAGAAATTAATTGGAGAACTTGGTGACAACTGGCAAGATCGAAGGGAACAGACCAAGAGGAAGACCTAGAAGCAAATACCTGGATGGCTTGGCCTTGTGGCATGATCGAGACAGAAACACAGAGCTGATCCACGACTCTGGTGTGAGATGGCAAAACATAACCGCCCACGCTTACCGGCATGGCACATGATGGATGGATGGTGGGTTGAGACACAATGTTCCTATAGGTAAAAAATGATACTGTCCATGGGTTTAAACACAATGTTTTATAGATAAAATACACTGTTGTGCACTGTGTCTCTGACCATGAGTTCAGACACAGGGTAACTATGGGTAACAAATGATACTGTCCATGGGACACAAAGTTCCTATAGATCAACAGTTATACTACTATATAATATGTCCCTGTCCATGGGCTCAGAAGTCCAACTGTAGGATAACAATGATATTGTTGTGTAATGTGTCCCTGTTCATGTCTTCTGAAACATTGTAACTAAAGATCAAATAGGATACTGTCCATGGGTTCAGACAGTATAATTAAAGGTCAGAAATGATACTGTCCATGGGTTCAGACAGTATAGCTAAAGGTCAGAAATGATACTGTCCATGGGTTCAGACATTGTAACTATAGGTCAGAAATGTCTATGTCTGTGTTGTTTATTGCCCTCAACGTTTCCTTCCTACAGATTATGTAGTTTGATGTCATGCCACTGTTTCTTTGTTCTCATCTCCTTCATCATCGTCAAGTTATTTAAACACAGAAACCACATACAATATGTTGCACGATTTATTGCCTGGAATATTTCGCTGCATCTCGTCAGGTGCATACTGCAGAGTTATATATCAGATGTTCCACATTCAAACAATATCTGTAACTATGTGTTTTAATTGTTTCAACTAAAGTATTATTCATTTTTTCACTTCACATCATATACAACTCTGCAGTATACACCCGACGAGATGTAGAGAAATATGCCAGGCGATAAATCGAGCAACATATTATTTTTGGCTCATGAAGAGAATACATTGTTGTGAATCATCAGGTTAGTTGGTCAGAAGCAAGGTGTTGAATACATCTGAACATGTCGCATAACATTCCCCTGTTGTCATCATCATCATCATCATCATCATCATCATCATCATCATCATCATCATCACCATCGTCATTGTATTTGTTAATCCGGAGAAGTCATCTAATTAAATAACGCCACTCCATTGTCTCATCGGGAATTAAACTTGGCACCAAAATTAGAATATTCAATTCTAACGTTGAATGATTACCACAGTATGCATCAGAAACATTGCATAAGAGAAGCAACGGCTGCAGCAGGATATAACAATAGGAAATACAAACAGTTAGGTATGAGTAGCTGCTGCAAAAAAGATGAGACATACTAAACACGGACACGATGTACATACCTTACAATGGACTCCAAAACAGTGAACATAGATCACAGAGTGAAAATCCTCAAAACAAGAGACAATCAAAATATAAATATATATAATAATATAATAAAAATAAGTACTCTAAGACACAATAAACGGTGGTTCGATTATATAAATCTTCATCAGGGACGGGACAAAACAAACAGATCTAAAAAAATAACATAAAATTATAAAATATTATTAAAACACAATTCATTCGTCAAGAAGGCACACAAGGTGGGTTCAGTTCGGTTTTGAAAGGTGCTCTTTGTCTACAAAGGTCGAGTCAAATTCAGCGGTAAAAGTGCCAAATAAGAAATATGTGGCCAAAGGTGTGAAAACAGTCAAATATAATTATATAGAGGAAAGTCAGAAGTTATACAGTTGCGTCTACAGCAGTAATGATTCCCGCTGGAAACAATGAGAGCGACTAAAAACGATTACAAATAAAGTGCAAAAATTCATTAATTGGTTGTTGTACAAAACATATGGATTAAGATGGTCTGACAAAATCACCAATGTGATGTTTATCGAAATGTCAATTAGGGAACCCCCTAAGGCCACCAAGACAGTTTATAAATACACATAAATGTATTGTCTAGCGCGCGTAGAAGTAGATGAAGGAAGTAGAGACTAGAGGACGCACTAGACAATATTAAAAAATTGATTCGAACCTGTCACCTCCAGATGACGACGGCGTTTCGCTGCAGGAACAAGTGTACTTCGACGCATGACCATCTCGACATTCCCCCCCCCCCCTTTCCAAAAAAAAAAGGAAAGAAAAGATGTCTTCATTAACCAGGTCCGTAGGTTCGGGTGGATGATGAACCAGGCTAATGAAGATGCCTTTTGGGAGGGGTGACCAGTTGGTTATGCGTGCAGCACTGTCGTCATTTGGAGGTGACAGGTTCGAATCCCGGTCGGAATTATAGCTTTCAATTTTTATGCTGTCTATTGTGTCCCCTGGTCTCTATTTTATTCTTCTACTTCTATCATCGCCAAACAATGCGAGTATGAGTATGTTTATTTATCATAATTTTAATTTTAATTTATGGAGCTCATGGGAAGAACTAGACAAATAGTTCAAATACCAGTGAACCAAGAGGTGAACAAAAGACGATGACGCTGGGTAAACCAAGAAAACAAAATAGTATAACTAGAAACGTCTTTGTCTTGTGCTAACACCACATACCAATTAGGCCTCAAAGCGTGGAAGAGTCTTTACTTTTGTTACTTTCACATCTGTCTCTGTGACGACATCAAACTTTTGCTGTTACAGGAAGTTGACGTGCTGCACACACATTGCCAGATTGACCTGTGATTTTAAATCAAATATCTCTTGATTTTAAAACGTCAAACAATTTGGACCAGACAGGCAGTGAGATAAACACCTAATGCTACCCACATATACGGAAAGGCAGAAGACTAAATGGTTTGGCCATCTCGCTAGAATCCAACACCATCAACTACCAGCATTGGCGCTACATCAAAGAAGATCTGATAGAAGCATTATGGCAAGAGGACGCCATAGAATAAAAGGGATTGATGACAGCAAAGAAATTGTACAATCACACGGAATGACACTATACAGTGCCACCCTTCAGGTTCTGGAACGTCAACTATTCATCTCCACGACGCTTTAAAAAAAAGTGAAAGATTCTTCTTCTTCTTCTTACGTTCGCCTGAAATATGCTTATAACTGCAATGTTGTCTCTTGTATGAATCCAACAGTCTTTTTTAGTTCATTCAGTGGTCCATAGAGTTTATCCTCCACTGTTGTCTCTCTAGGCCAGAAGGTTCGCCTGGATATGTTGTAGTTTGGGCAATCCTGGAGTATGTGCTCTGCTGTCTGCGACGCCAAACCACACGTGTACATGGCTGAGTCATCAATCTTGAATTTTGTATACAAAGATGATGATGATGATGATGAAATGTTGATGCGTTTTAGACATATGTGACAGAAAGGAAGAAAATCGGAGTTTTGGAATTATATTTTAAATTAAAATTCTTAGAATACAGTGGAACAAGAATTAAAAACATGTTGACATACTACAGAATGTGGACATCGAAGAACACTGGTTCGCAAACTTAAATATTTTGACAGTATCAAACTTCTTCTTATTTATTTTCCAGCAATATTCTGTTCTAGTAGTCTGGGCTACAAAGAAGACTTAGATGTTATCCATCCATCCATCATGTACCATGCCGGTAAGCGTGGGCGGTCATGATTCGCCAGTTTACTCGACACAAGAGTCGTGGATCAGCGTGTTCTCGTCTCGACCATGCCACATGGTCAAGCCATCCAGGGTTTTACTTCTCTGGCTTCCCATTGCTCTCTTCCACTCGATTTTGCCAGTTGTCAGAAAGTTATCTAATTTATTTCTTCTCATAACATGTCAAAAATGTTTGACTATCTACGTCTAATTTCTCTAACCAGATTAAGATTTTAATTTGTTTCCTGTAGAACTTGGTCGTTGGTTTTTCTTTCTGTCCATGGTATTCTTTGCATTTTCCTAAGAAACCACATTTCCACAGCCATCAGATGTTTTTCAGCTTGACTGCTCATTGTCCACGCTTCACATCCATACAAAAGTACAGGTTCTATATACCCCCTCAATACTCTTTTTCTCGTTTCAATTGACATCTTTTTATTGGTCAGTATGTTTGTAATCTGGCAAAAGGCTACATTAGTCATGGCGATTCTTGTTCTAATCTCTTCAAGGCATCTCCCATCAGATGTTGTGACTGTTCCGAGATAATTATACCGATTCACTTGTTTAAGATTATTCTCATTTACCTGTTTATTACTTTGTGGTATTTCTTTCTTCCTGGTGACGACCATAATCTGTGTCTTCTTATAATTTAATTCTAACCCTAGTTGTTCACTGTGAACAACAACCGCATCTACTAAATGTTGCAGATACTGCTCATTGTCTGCAATCAATACTGCATCATCTGCATAACTAATGTTATTGATGTTTCTTCCTACAATGATGATTCCTTTCATATCTTGTACATTTCTGAAAATATTTTCACTGTACAGGGAAAACAGATCTGGAGACATTACACACCTCTGTCTCACACCTCTCTTAATAGGATGATATTGACTTACTTCATTATCAATTCAGATGGCAGCTTGTTGTTTCCAATATATGTTTTACAAGTCTAATGTCTTTCCCATCAATTTGTAGATCTGCAAACATCTCTATCATGTTGACATGTCTTACTCTATCGAAAGCTTTTGTGTAGTCTATAGAAGGTTCAATTACTGTTCTCAGCATGTACACAGCATTTACTGTTCCCTTGCCTTCTACAAACTCACATTGTTCTTCTCCTATTTCGGGTTGTATTTGCTTCCTAACTCTTTGATAATTTTCAGCAAAATCTTTGTGATGTGGCTTATTATACTAATTGTTCTATGTTGATAACATTCCAAAGCTCCTGATTTCTTTGGGATATATGTATCCGTCTCTCACGCTCTGTGTGTGCTTTATCTGCAATCATTTTCTCTTTTGTCTTTCTTCCATTTCTGATAGTTGGCGGCTCCGTAACCAAAGGCTTGCGAACGCGATTCGTGAGCCGGGTACCAGGCGTTCGAATCTCAGCCACGACCGATTTGTGCTGCAGACCGTGTCGCGTTGTGTTATAACGTGCTGGTATGGGAGCCGGTCGTTCAGAAATCAATGGCAAACTACTGAACATGAAAACTTGCCTGGTACATCAACAGCAGCTGAAAAATGGTGGTGTTGACTGCAAATATATATATATATATATATATATATATATATATATATATATATATATATATATATATATATATATATATATATATATATTCATTCATTCATTCATTCATTCATTCATTAGCACCTTTCCGTCTTGACAGACGATAGTTTGGTACATGGGCTTCAAAAAGGCTTAATAACTACGACCCATGGCGGGGCGAGTGTGGCTGATAAGGCCAATTCGTGCTGCAAATGTTTGTCCACAGTGGATGCATGTGAAAACATGGTCATTTCCACCACCGTGCACCATCTTACGTCTCTCACGCTCTGTGTGTGCTTTATCTGCAATCATTTTCTCCTTTGTCTTTATTCCATTTCTGATAGTTGCCCTCCATGCAACACGTTCAGCGGCGACTTGCTCCCAATGAGCATTATCAATGCCTGTATCAATCATGTCCCGCTTACACACATCTTTGATCTCCTACCCATCTGTAACTCAAAGAAAAAGGTGTCCTTTGGTATTCTACCATCATCCATCCTCCTTACGTGTCCTATCCATCTAAGTCTACGAAGACTGAGCATGGAACACACCGTCACACAACCTGATCTTTCCAATACTTCAGTATTTGTGATTTTGTCTTGCCACTTAATACCAAGTATTCTTCGCAGACACTGCATATGAAAGCTGTTTAAACGTTTCTCTTGGTGTAAGTTGTTCAGGTTTCACTGCCATAAAGAAGAGTATTAAGCACGCAGGCTTGGTAGACGAGGACTTTTGTTTTGGCAGTAAGCTTCCTGTTCTCCCAGACTCTTTTTGCTAACATGTTCATTGTTGTTGCTGCCTTACCAATCCTGATGTTGATTTCCGATCCAGGGATAATTTGCTATTTACCTTTGATCCTAGATATGTAAAATGGTCTACTATCTCCAGTTCGGCGTTGTCAATAAAGATTGATGGTACCCCATGTGCACCTTGTGACATAATCTGTGTCTTATTTATGTTAATTATTAAACCAAATTCAGAACAAGCATTGGAGAATGCAGATAGTAGATGTTGTAATTCTTCCTCAGAGTGGGTCGTAATTGCAGCATCATTCGCAAAAAGCAACTCTCTGATTAGTACTCTACTAATTTTGGTCTTGGCCTTCAATCTCTGCCCATTATAAAGGCCGCCACCTAAGAGTGAGTGAATGTATATACCGGCACATGTATATATCCTCATCATCATCATCATCATCATCATCATCATCATCTTCCACTTCTGCCGTCAAGCGTCGTGGGGAGGAATAATTTGCGCTCCAGCGCCAGGCGGGCGGCACTGGATAGTGTTACTCCGTGTGATTGTACAATGTCTTTAATGTCGTCAATCCATTTTCTGCTTGGACGTTCTCTTGGTCTCGTCGCAGATGATCTTTGATGTAAGGTCAGTGATGGTAGATGTTGGTGTTGCATTCTAACGACATGGCTAAACCACTTAATCTTCTGTCTTTCAATAAATGTGGCACAGGGTGTTGATCCCACTGTCTGTCTGATAACAGCATTTCTTACTCGGTCTCGGATTGTTAAGTTGGCAGCTCTCCTCAGGCATCTCATCTCGCAGGTTTTGATTTTGCGAAAATGTGATTTGGATAAAGACCAAGTTTGAGATTGGTAGCATAAGGTTGGTGTTAATATGCTGTTTATTATCTGTCGTTTTGCGGACATGGGTATATTTGGATGTTTCAGTAAGGGTGATAGTTGATATGTAAGTGCACTAGCTTTTTGACATATGATTTCGATTTCTCTGTCCAATCTGCCATCTTCTCTGATCACACTTCCAAGATATTTGAATTCTTTAACTTGTTTCAGAGTTGTGCTATTTATATGTATACTTAGTGGGCCCGGCGATCTGCTAACTTGCATTACTTCAGTTTTGGCTGTGTTTATACTCATATTGTATCTGCTGCAAGTTTAACTCAGATTATTAATATGATTTTATAGTCTGCCCTCATCGCTGTAAAACAGGCACTGATCGTCTGCAAATAAAAGTTCATTTATTTCACGTGGGTCTGTTGTTTCATCTGGAGTAAAGAGTTCTAAATTTTCTGAATCTGTTCTGTCAAGACTTGCTTCTCTAGATATTCTGTTCATGTAGACATTAAATAGCAAAGGAGAGAGCATACATCTCTCTCTCTCTCTCTCTCTCTCTCTCTCTCTCTCTCTCTCTCTCTCTCTCTCTCTCTCTCTCTATATATATATATATATATATATATATATATATATATATATATATATATCCACGTTCGAAACACAGTGGTGATCGATTTGGCAGCAGACTGTATCGCTCTGGTTTTAACGTTCGGTTGGGCGCCGGTCGTTCAGAAAGCAATGGCAAACTACTGAACGTAAAATCTTGCCATGACATCAACAACGGCAGTAAAATGCTGATGTTGACTGCAACGTCCTGTAAAGGATATATATATATATATATATATATATATATATATATATATATATTATATATATATACACACACACACACACACTACACACATCCATATTTCAAGAGCTGAATATTGAAGAAGCTTGGCGATTAAAGACGATAAAACAGAACAGTAATGGAGGGGTATATGCCTAGGAAGAGATGAAGAGGAAGGCCGAGGAGAAGATGGGTACAGGATGTGGTGGGTGATCTACATACAGCAGATGGGTTTGTCGGGCGCAGGACATCTTGCGTATGATCGAGAGTTTTTTTCCGGAACGATGTTATGGGAGCGAGATTATGCAAGGGACATGCTACTGAATGAATGAATTACAACCGGAAAAGGTGTGGTGGGGGAAGTGGGGGGGGGGGGCTGAACAAGATATTGATGAAACACTCGAAGTGAGATTGATGTTGCCACATTATTTTAAGTAAATACCTGAATGGTTTGGCCACATTATATGGTCGAGACAAGAACACAGAGCTGCTCTACGACTCTAGTGGTCGTGTGAGATGGCGAAATATGACCATCCACGCTTATCGGCATGACTCATGATGATTATGAAGTTTGTTGTGGCCTTAAAAAAGTTGCTTAAAAGTCGACTTCATTGCACCGAGTTTTTATCCCATATGGCCCAGTCTCTTTCCGCAGCGCGGAAAGCGTCGCACAAAGCACGAACTCCGTAGCTCCAGCGTCGACCACTAGGTGTCTCCGAAAAAAGTACACTCGTGAACCGAACCCACAACCTTCGAAGCCCGAGTCAGACGGCTTGACCACTTCGCCACTGAGACTCGGAGACTCCCGTCTCGATTGTTGTGGCCGAAGTATTTCATTTTACGAGCCAATTTTCTTCGATGTTCGTATCTTGTCACGGGTGGCAAGCATCGTCTGGATCTTTTCTCCGGGGCATGCTGGTTTTTTTGGGGAATGAACAGGCAGACAGATTGGCTGGCTCTGCAAATCTTGGTGGAGTGTTGATGCATGATAAGGCAGACGTGGTTGCGGCCTTGTGGGAGCACGTGTACACCTCGGAGGAGCAAATGGATAACTATGGTCTGGCAAGAATGCGACAGCGTGGAGTGACGAGGGGATCTGGCCGATGCTCGACGCTTATAGGAAAGGCGAGACGGACATATAATCAGATTGCTACTGGTACTATTGGTGTTGGAACTCTTCGCTGGCTTCTGAGGATGGGGACGGAGCGCTTATGGGAATGCCCCGAATGTGATGTCGGTTCCTAAGTCAATCAATCAATCAATCAATCAATCAATCAAACAATCAATCAATCAATCAATCAATCAATCTTGTAGAATGTCAATATGTTAAACAATATTGAGCCACGGCATTATAATAATGTTACTGTGAAATATATATTGTAATATCTCCACTTTGTTCTTTTATGTGATATATTTAATTAAAATTTAAACCAAAACATGTATCTTAACATCCCCCTCCCCCTCCCCTTGCCACTTTCTTGGAACATGAGGTATTTGGCTTAGCATCACAACGTTAATCTGGCAATCTTGACAATGAAGCACATCAACTTCCGGTAACAGCAAAAGTTTGATATCGTTACAAATACGAACTCGCATGTGTAATTAACAAAAGTAAGTAAGTGGCCTTTTCTCCACGTCTTCAATGGTATTGATTATAATGGTACTAACTCCATACTTTTGATAGACCAGCTGGCACAGAAAGGGTGATATTCGTTCGTTAGTTCTTTGATTGGTTTTGTTAGTTATTCAACGGGTTATCCCCTCACTTGATTAAGAGCAGAATAGGGCAGGTAAAAGCCGCATTTCAGAAAATGAAGAGTATCTTATGCAATAAGTCGCTATCAATGAATGTAAGAAAGAGAGTGCTAAAATGGTATATAGAACCAGTTTTGCTGTATGGCAGTGAATCTTGGAATGTAAATGAAAAAAATTTGGAAGAACTTAGAAGCAAGAAGAGAGATGTGGTTCCTGAGCCTGAGACGAATGTTGCGAATTCCTTGGACTGCCAGAGTAACTAACAACGATTGCCTGAAAGAGGCCAATGAAACTCGAACACTATATACAACAATAAGAAAGAGAGAAACAGCTTTATTTGGTCATGTGATGAGAAGAGAGGCATTGGAGAACATCGTGACAACTGGAAAGATCGAGGGGAAGAGAGGCAGAGGCAGACCAAGAGAAATGACGCTGGACGGATTGAGACGGTGGCACGGAGGAATATCAGCAGAGTTGATCCAGAACACCAAAGGCCGAGATCTGTGGAGAGCCATAAACGCCTACGCCAGTCGGCAGGGCACTTGATGATGATGATGATCCCCTCACTTGACATCGAACCATTCAGCCCATACATAAAGTAATCGGATCTCTTCCTTAGTATCTCCCTCAGCGTGTGGCGGTTGACGACACCGGTATTGTCCGATTTGACTATTCTTCGTTAGCTTCCTGCATAGCCTACTTGACTGATTCTCCTCTTACGACTTACGTTCTTGCAGTTTGGTCAAGCCTGCAGATTAATTCATCACTTGGTTCGTTTAACTTTAATCGCCATGTCTCCCTGAGGGCATACAGTTACCAGTCCGTTACAATGCTTGTCTGCTTTTCACAGCAGCCCCGCCTGAAAACTTATTAACTTTTTAATTTCCTCAGGGAAACATCCCAAAATAGTATCATTTCTGAGCTTTGGTTACACTATGTTTGAACCTAAGGACAATATCATTTCTGACCTTTGGTTACATTGTCTCTGAACCCATGGACAGGGACACATCCCAGAATAGTATTATTTCTGACCTTTGGTTACACTGTGTCTAAACCTATGGACAGTATCATTTCTGACCTTTGGTTATAGTGTCTGAACCCATGGACAGAGACACATCCCAGAATAGTATCATTTCTGACCTTTGATTACACTGTCTCTGAACCCATGGACAGTATCATTTCTGATCTTTTCTAATACTGAATCCATTGTTATCATGTGATGCTGTCTTCACACACGCACGCACGCACGCACGCACGCACACACACACACACATATTCTCAACAATTAATGTTTAGCTGCTATTTTTGGTTTTCATTTTGGTAGCCGGGGTTATTTTAACCTTCATTTATTCCAGACCAAAAGGAAGCCACACTCTTGTAGTCAACTACTCTACAATGAACTCTCTACCAGAAATTACACTTGGCAATATTTTACCCGGGGTGAGACGTACTTCACAAAATGTGTTCATTCTCATGATAATGATTATATATATATATATATATATATATATATATATATATATATATATATATATATATATATATATATATATATATATATATATAATCTCATCAGGTTCCTCTTGCACTTTGCGGTGTTGAGGTGAAGTATAAACAGTGGGAGAGTGCCCGCTTATGGCTTCATGTATCGATATTCCTATGTACTCTGTTATTCCCTCCGTCCATCGTCTACGTGATCGGCCTCTTCCTCTGCTTCCATCTGGTCTGTACATCATTGCTTGTTGTGGTATACTGTTAGTTGGTAACCTGCTTGCATGGCCAAACCATTTGACTTGCTGCCTTCTAATAAAATCAAGCGCAGCTATAACCCCCACTTTAGTCCTGATTTCTTCATTTCTGATCTTATCTCTTCTTGATACGTTGAGTATTCTTCTCAGGAATCTCATTTCTGTTGTTGTGATTTTTCTTTTCTCTTTTTCTGTCATTGTCCAGGTTTGGCATTGGCAACATAGAGTTGGTAGGAAGATTGTGTTGTAAAGTGCTTTCTTAATAGTTATTGATACATGTTTGTTCTTTAGTATTGGTGCCATTTGTCCAATGAGTTGCTTTGCCTTATTGCATCTATTTTCTGATCTGCCATTAGATGATATTATATTTCCTAAGTACTTGAAACTCTTTACTTGTTTCAAGGGATGTTCGTGAAGGTGAATTGTTGTTGTTTCTTCTTTTTTAGTTATAGTCATTACCTCTGTTTTACTTGTGCTAATTTTCATGTTATTTTCGTTTAGACTATTCATGTGGTCTTGTAGTTCAGCTTCTGATTTTGCTATTGGTGCTTGGCCATCCGCAAACAGGAGTTATCTAATGGTGTAATTTACCGATGGTTCTTCTTCTGTGTTCTCGTCTTGCGGTGTTCTTGCGGTCTCTATTTATCTGATTTCTTTACATATGTTGTCTATATTTGTTATGAACAAGAGAGGGGACAGGACACAACCTTGTCATACTCCGGATCTTCTGGTGAAGGGTTCTGAGTGTCCTCCAGTTGCTCTCACTATGCATTCACTATTGTTGTATAAGCTTCTACATAGGTTTGTTAGATGTGTACTCACTCGATATTGTTTAAGGATTTCCCACCGCTTGTTTCTATCTACTCTATCAAATGCCTTTTCTTTGTCAACAAAGGCAAAGTAGAGTGTTTCATTAAATTCGATTGATTTTACTATAAGTTGTATAAGAGCAAAAATGGCATCTGTGCATCCTTTGTTTTTCCTAAATGCAAGTTGTGTTTCGCTTAGCTGGGATTCTATAGTAGTTCGTAATCTTTTCTCAAGAATTTTGCAAAATATTTTCCCAGTATGACTCAAAAGGGAACTGCTCCTGTATTATGTGCAGTCTCTTTTGCTGCCTTTGTTTTTCCAAATTGGCATAATTATGGCATTTCCCTAGTCTCATGGTGTCTGTTGTTCTATCCAAACATGGTAGAATAGTCTATGTAGAAATGCTGTTCCTACTTCTCTTGCTGCTTTAATTAGTTCATCTGGTATTTTCATCTTGTCCTGGTCATTTGTTCAATGGACTAATCTGACAGCTTCTATAATTTTCTTCTTTCAATATATGTCTGTCTGTCTGTCTGTCTGTCTGTCTGTCTGTCTGTCTGTCTGTCTGCCTGCCTGCCTGCCTGCCTGCCTGTCAGCCTGCCTGCCTGCCTGCCTGCCTGCCTGCCTGCCTGTCTGTCTGTCTGTCTGTCTGTCTGTCATACATACTATGCATGTATGCATGTATGCA
>OY992880.1:123381165-123474181 GCA_963921405.1 Cepaea hortensis | reverse complement strand
CCATGCTTTGTTATGTTTGCTATATGGTGCTAATCCGATACTTCTATAGACTAATCGGTATTTGATCGGTTATATATGTAACCTCATCAATTTATCCCCATTCATACTTAAAGCAAAGCAGAGAAATAATAAGCAACATAAGCCAACTGAAATAAAGAAGCCATGCAAATAAACAATTGTACCTAGCTGGTTTAGTAAGCAAGCATGGTCATGACATGACATGACATGACATGACATGACAATGGAGATTTCCTGTTTATCATGCTTCTCCATAGTTAACCAACACAGAACTGGTATGATCAGTCATTAAACCGTGGCCGAGATGCCAAGGAGGAGATTGGAACATCTTTGGACCTACCCGGAGTATGATGATGATGATGACACTTATAATCACTAACCTCATTTCGTTGTTTAGTTGTACAACTAAAAAGCTTTCAGTTGACTACATAAATAATCCTATTTTTTTAGAGTAACAAGTTTGCTGGGCTATTTTCAGAGTGACACTTGTGTCAGCTTAACTGAATACACATCAGTTAGCCAGATGAACTTACTGCAGTCATCATCAACAGGGTTAGTATTTGATTTGACTAATGCACGTTCGCTTTCTCAATGCAGCTCCTTGCCTTGCCAGATCATTAACCAGATCATCAACAATACAGAAATAACAAGTGTCAGTGGATATTAAAATACCGTTTCTTACCATCATTCCTTCTGGGTATCGGTCGGTTGACAATGAAATGCCTAGTACCCGGCAGGTAGAACCGGGTCAGAAGAACAGTCTGTGCACCAACCTCACTGCCAGTTATACAAACTCTTGCAGGTCTGGTGTGGCAAACCCATACTGTTGGGCCCGCTTATATTCCCAGAAATGTTGTGAGAGATAAATCCGAGAGGGGAGGTCAGCGTGGACGAATTGATAGGAGCAATGGCTCTTAAAATTTCAGTGTGCTGATGCCGAGGAAGAGGGTTCAACCCCTACACCGGTCAATTGGACTACAATGTTGACTTCTCGTCCTTGACTTGGGGACGTAAATTACAAGCACCTTGGAAGCCGGAGAGTGTTCACCTGATGGCGAGGGACACTGGTAATAGGAAAAGCTAATCCACACGCAAAATTCAGTCCAGCTCTTTAGAAGTAGTAGTACATGTTTGGACTACGCTTGAGTTCAAAGCGAGCAAACGCAGCAACAAAAATGCGTGAGGTCGCGTTGCCTCAAAATGTTTGGAAACTAACTGAAGAGCAGGGCAAGCGTCTTTGGCACTTAGAATTGTTTGGAAACTAATTTAAGAGCAGGACAAGCGTCTTTGGCACTTAGAATTGTTTGGAAACTAATTGAAGAGCAGGGCAAGCGTCTTTGGCACTTAGAATTGTTTGGAAACTAATTGAAGAGCAGGGCAAGCGTCTTTGGCACTTAGAATTGTTTGGAAACTAATTGAAGAGCAGGGCAAGCGTCTTTGGCACTTAGAATTGTTTGGAAACTAATTGAAGAGCATGGCAAGCGTTTTGGCACTTAGAATTGTTTGGAAACTAATTGAAGAGCAGGGCAAAAGTCTTTGCACTTAGAATTGTTTGGAAACTAACTGAAGAGCAAGGCAAGCTTTTTGGCACTTAGAATTGTTTGGAAACTAATTGAAGAGCAGGCCAAGCGTCTTTGCACTTAGAATTGTTTGGAAATTATCTAAGAGAGGGCAAGGGTCTTGGCACTTAGAATTATTTGGAAACTAATTTAAGAGCAGGGCAAGCGTCTTTGCACTTAGAATTGTTTGGAAACTAATTGAAGAACAGGGCAAGCGTCTTTGCACTTAGAAATGTTTGGAAACTAACTGAAGAGCAGGGCAATCGTTTTGGCACTTAGAATTGTTTGAAAACTAATTGAAGAGCAGGGCAAGCGTTTTGGCACTTAGAATTGTTTGGAAACTAATTGAAGAGCAGGGCAAGCGTCTTTGGCACTTAGAATTGTTTGGAAATTAATTGAAGAGCAGGGCAAGCGTCTTTGCACTGAGAATTGTTTATAAACTAACTAAAGAGCAATGCAAGCGTTTTGGCACTTAGAATTGTTTGGAAACTATCTAACCGAGGGCAAGGGTCTTGGCACTTAGAATTATTTGGGAAGTAGCTGGAGAGCTAAGCAAGGGTCTTGGCACTTAGAATTATTTAGAAACTACATGAAGAGCAGGGTATGGGTCTTGGCGCTTAGAATTGTTTGGAAACTACATGAAGAATAGGGTAAGGGTCTTGGCACTTAGAATTGTTAGGAAACTACATGAAGAATAGGGTAAGGGTCTTGGCACAACTAAATGAAGAGCAGAATAAGGGTCTTGGCACTTAGAATTGTTTGGAAACTAACTTAAGAGCAGGATAAAGGTCTTGGCACGTAGAATTGTTTGAGAAAGGATGGAGAGTTTGCTGTCTGTGAAGAAGAAGCTACTGATGCCAGAGAGAAGCTGTTGGGAGCTGCTGTGTTCGTGTAACAAATGCATTGAAACAAAACAAACTGGAACAACCATTGCGACCAATATTTTTGTTCAGGCTAAACAGTTTACTGTGACGCAAATTTTGTGCTCATAGCGTCTTCATAATTGTCCTGTTCCAACGGTTATTGATTACTAGTGCTCTGTATAGAATCGTCTTAATCTTCTACTTCTTCTTCATTCACACTTTATCCTTCATTGTGGCTTAAGTTCTCAGTCTACTTACTCCAAGATATCCCATCCTTAGTTATCCCATGCAGCTCCTTCCACATCCTCCTTCAATTATCTATTTGTGTCTCTACTTCTCTTCTATTCTTTCCTAACAATTTTGAAAGGTCAGCTGCCACATGACCACCACTTTGTGACTCTAAAATACCGTGGGCTTTTTAATGTGCAACAACTTCCACGAGGACCTGTTGTTGATCTTTACCCCTATCTGAGAGGGCAAGGTAACCAATATCACTATCCAAAAGATTAGGCGAATGTGCAATATCCTTAGGTACCAATGGTTCTTGGAAAACTTCCCAAGCCATATGCTCTGATCGAAACCATTAGCTCCTAGGCTTAAGACAAACACGCTACCCTCTCAGGCATGGCTCCTCTAGACATTGAGTCAGATGTTTCGGTCATGTAACAAGGTCATGTACAAACAGCACACTGCAAACAAAATTGTCATTTAGAACTACAGCGGAAGCTGAGCAAGAGACAGGCTGCACACCGATGGATTAGATGAGTAGCAAAGGGGAAAAATTGGCTTCTAACTAAGTGCTATGGGATGTTAAATCGTTTTATTCGAGCTTCCCGTAACTGCCAGGGGCTTATAAATCAAACTATAGTTAAAATATCAGTACAGTGGTTTTCCTTATGCAGCCCTCTTTAATTTCTGATACCATATTAACAACTTTTAAGTCATAATTGTGACACAACTCTACTTTCCATTTTCCACCATCCATATTTGTTTGGTTGAAACCTACATTTTGTTTGGCACTGAATATGTTAACATGTTCATTATCTCACTTTCAGGATGATCAGTTACATAAACTGTGTGGGCATAGACATTCCATTCCTGACATATAACTTCAAAGTTAACAAACATTTTCTCACAAGGTAAGCCGCATTGTCAGTATTATTTAGCAGTTGTAAGATGGAACAAAAGTGATTGCTGTCAGAAGCAAGGCTGGTGAACAAACTTAGTCTCCGAGGAGTCAGATTAAGGAGCTAGAAAAGGACTAAGCATCTAAAGGACTAAGTAGATTTTATTAATCTCAGACACAAACTTTATGCATTCTAGGTGATACATTTAGCTCAAGACTAACACAGACCTTAAGCAGTACTGACGATACATTTAGCTCAAGATTGACACAGATTCATGCAGTCCTGACGGTACGTTTAGCTTAAGATCGAAAACTGCGATTTTCCTCTATGCTTAACGGCAAATGTGACCAAACGTCACCCTCCGAATCTCTATTATGCATTGTATTCCCAAAGGAGCAAAGCCCTCAACCACTAGCACCAAGCTATCCTATTCTGTGTTATCGCTTTCAGCTTATTCCATGTCCTTCCCATAGTGGTGGTGTCTTGCCGTCTTGACAGACGATAGTTTGTTACAATGTGCTTCAAAAAAGGCATAATAACTACAACCAATGGCGGTAGCGAATATGACTGATCAGACCAATGTCCGCTGTAAATGTTCGTCCATGATGGATGCATGTGAACACATGGTCATTTCCACCATCACACACTATCTGACGTCTCACACGCTCAGTGTGTGACTATCTGCAATAATTTTCTCTTTTGTCTTTATTCCATTTCTGATCTTTTTCCTCCATGCAACACAATCAGCGGCGACTTGCTCCCAAGGTGCAATATCAATTCTATGAATCTATCTCTAAGTCTATACTCCATGTGATTTTAAGCCTCCATCTATTTGGGCTATAGACAAAGGACGAACGAACGAACAATCTTTATCTTCAAAGGATAACAAATTGGGCACGCAGGCCCGTCTTACATTCCTAGGCTGTTATCAGGTTTTCTCAGTGTGTGTCCTACCCAGGGCCAGTGTCTTTTTCTGATCTCTTAATTCACTGTTATTTGTTTAATTCTCTCTATAAACTCCACATTGGTGATTCTGTCATTCCATTGTAGTCTTTCCACTAAGGGGGCTGAATGGTCTTGAGGTATGGTGTCCGCCTCGAGCATTGGAGGTCCCGGGTTCAAACCCAGGTGAGGACGGGGACATTTTCACGTGGACTTCTAGTAACAAAATTCCCCCTGGTCTCTGGGTAGTCAGATCGGACACCTGTGTGTATTGTTGCGCACCTAAACAAAATCCCTTTGGCAGTTCGAAATCGAAACAGAGTAGCCTGACGGTGCTACCCGGGCAAAATTTCGAGTTAAAAATCTACCCAAAGTTTTTTCAGGATCCTCGCCGGTGCACTGAGCTGAGATTCTTCAGACTCAGGCTTGAGTTAGTAGTAGAAAGGAACATTTATGGGTTACACCCGTGTGCCGTGATGTTGATCCACTGACTAAACTAAACTAAACTAGTCCTTCCACTGCACAGGCGCCACTTAACAACCTCTATTCCATATTCGCTCTTAAACTTCAGAGTTGCTGATTGCAGGAGCAAGGGTTCAACTCTTACTCCAGTCAGGTCAACTTCAATATTGACTTGTAATTCAGAAAACTGTTGGGGTTGATGCGGGATTGCAAGCTGCATTTGTAATCCTTCCTTCTGTAAAAGTAGTCATAAAACTGAAAACTATGTTCACCGATAGTGAATGTAAATAAAGAAGACGTAACCAATAGGTTGCGGAATTTATTGCCTGGTATATTGTACTGCATTTCATCAGCTGCGTACTGTAGGCATTACACATCATTAAATAAAGCACAGCGATGCGTTGTTGCAGCTGAAGTATACACATATATTCCCACCATCATTTAAATTGTCTACCAAAGTAATTTTAAACATGTCTTTATGTAATGGGAAAAAAAAAGATAGAGTACCGTGCATTTTGCTCCTAGCCACTTTCATATCATTCATATGGAGGTCAGCATGACCAAATGGATAAGAATGCACATTCTTAAACATCCGGTGTGCTGATGCCGAGGTAAAGGGTTCAACCCCTACACCATTCAGTTGGACTAAAATGTTGACTTATCGTCCTTGACTTGGGTTCGTAAATTACAAGTACCTCAGAGGTTGGAGTTGGTTCAACTGATAGCGAGCGACACTGGTAATAAGGAAAGCTAATCCACACGCAAAACTCAGTCCAGTGCTATTAGAAGTAGTATGTATAGACTACGCTGGAGTTCAAAGCGAGCGAGTGCAGAAACAAATATACAATTGACATGGTCTCCCAGGTCGCTGCAACTTAACATAGGAACAAGGATATGACTTGGGGAGTAGAAGCAGCCTGTGTGATGTTAACCACATGGTCTCCCAGGTGGCCGCAGCTTAACATGGGAACAAGGATATGACTTGGGGAGTAGAAGCAGCCTGTGTGATGCTAACCATATGGTCTCCCAGGTGGCCGCAGCTTAACATGGGAACAAGGATATGACTTGGGGAGTAGAAGCAGCCTGTGTGATGCTAACCATATGGTCTCCCAGGTGGCCGCAGCTTAACATGGGAACAAGGATATGACTTGGGGAGTAACAGCAGCCTGTGTGATGTTAACCAGATAGTCTCCCAGGTGGCCGCAGCTTAACATGGGAACAAGGATATGACTTGGGGAGTAGAAGCAGCCTGTGTGATGCTAACCATATGGTCTCCCAGGTGGCCGCAGCTTAACATGGGAACAAGGATATGACTTGGGGAGTAACAGCAGCCTGTGTGATGCTAACCACATGGTCTCCCAGGTGGCCGCAGCTTAACATGGGAACAAGGATATGACTTGGGGAGTAACAGCAGCCTGTGTGATGCTAACCATATGGTCTCCCAGGTGGCCGCAGCTTAACATGGGAACAAGGATATGACTTGGGGAGTAACAGCAGCCTGTGTGATGCTAACCATATGGTCTCCCAGGTGGCCGCAGCTTAACATGGGAACAAGGATATGACTTGGGGAGTAACAGCAGCCTGTGTGATGCTAACCACAGCAACCACCATTTGGCCTATAAGTTGGCCTATAAGGGTATGGGTATAGCACCAACTTTTGAATGCATTTAGGGTGCGTAAGCGGGTACTTACTTTAAGTATTTATCTGTGTATTTTTTAAACGTGTGTGTATATTTGTGTGGGTGCATAGATGTGAGCATGCATGGATGTGTGCATGGTATGTATGATATAAATGGTGTGTGTGTGTGTGTGTGTGTGTGTGCAAGCGTGCGTGGGTGCGTGCGTGAGTGCGTGTGTGTGCTAGTTACTTAAGTATTATGCATGCATGTTAAATTGTCTGTCTGGTTGTGTATGGATGGATGGATAGTTAGTTAGTTGTTAGTTAGTTAGTAAATACTGCAGTATGTAGCAGCTAACGACACCAGTTCTGTGTTGGTTTATTAATCTTTTTTTTTTGGCTTCTTGCGTAGTGTTCTTGATTGGCCACACCTCTTTTAATTTACTTTTCTCGCATCCTGACCCTTTGTTGTAGATTTACAGTCATCACTTGGTTCTCGCAAACAATTTACTTCTTGTAGAGCGTTCAGAATATCAGCCTGGTCCATGGCTCGTCTGCCTTCCAGAGTAGCCTTACCTGCAAGCCTGTCAGCCTGCTCATTTCCTTGTACACCCGCATGCCCTGGCACGAAAATGAAACTAATCTTTGTCATTTGGATGTTGTGTGTTTGCGTTGACTCTGAGGTAGGCACGTGCTTGGCAAATTTGTATTCTGTCCCCCATGGTTGGAAAATGAAGAAGGTAGCGCATCGCCCTGCATGCTGTATCTCTTGTACCTCCAAGAATAATACGCATAGCTTCGTTCTGTATCCATTCCATTCTTTCCATTTGCTTCCGGCTGAGAGTCAGGATCGCCATCGCATACTCAAAAACGGAAAGGTCTCTGGTAAAGAAGACATAGATGGCCCTGCTCACAGTTTGCTGCCATCATCACCCGTATCGCAGCCAAACCCCACTTAGCCTTTGTTATCACCTGGTCTATGTGCTCATTATAAGCAAGGTTTCGATCAAGTCGTATCCCCAGGTAATTCATTGCCTGCGTTCTTTCCATAGTCTCTGAACACAGATTTACAGTTGGTGTTGGAGTGTTGACAATATGGTTATTCAAAGAGAACCGTGTGACTGCTGCCTTCGTTGGGTTGACCATTGCCCCGATTTCGCACACCAAGTGCTTATGCGATTGAATTCTGTTTGTAGTTCCCCAGCAACCCAATCTCTATCCTTCCCCTAACAATACACTAACACATCGTCGGCATATGGCAATGTCCTCTCCGGTCCTGTGATCTGCTCGCCGGTGATTCTCACAGTGTAGACGTTGAACAGCACCAGAGATAAAGGTGATCCCTGTGGCAGGCCAGGATATAATGTTGTTGGTTCAGAAGTCAAACTGCTACATATTAAAGCTACTTTCCGTTGGAAGAGGGCTGCGGCGATCCAACTAAGGAGGAATGGACTTATCTTGAGTTCAAGAAGCTGAAAGATTATAAAATCCAACAGTACTCTGTTGTACGCATCCTCAAGATCAATCTTAATCACACATGTTTCAATGCCTGCGTTGAAACCTTCATAGACATCATGCCGAAAAATTGCTGCATTGGTCCAGGTTTCTTTGTTTTGATGGTACCCTTCCAAGGCAGGTGGATGGATAGATGTATGTATTAATTAACTATTACAATGAACACAATTGTGAATGTCTTTGAGACCCCAGTGGACTATGAGAGCTTCATATGTAGCTTGTTTAGACTGTGCGATCAACAGTTTATGTGATAGTTTCTTTGTTGGTTGTACATTTTCAGACACAACCTGAAACTCGGTCAAATGTACATTATAGACAACCCATGCAGACAAATGTAAGTCACACATATGTTTTAGAAGGTTTTGTGCTGTACACAACTGACATGTTTGTTGCTTGCCCTGGACAAACTGATGTTGCATTATACGTGTTTGTTGGTGTTATCTTTGCTATAGATACGAATGTGGAACAATGGGTAATATAATTGTAGAATAAACTTGAGACATATTATTTTATTTTAATTTACGTTCGCTTGAAATCAAGCAATCCACAGGTGCTACTACTTCTAGTGCACTGGACTGATTTTTGCGTGTAGATTAGCTTTCCCTATTACCAGTGTCCCTGGCCATCAGGCGAACCCGCTCCGACTTCAGAGGTACTTGTAATTTACGTCCCCAAGTCAAGGACAAGAAGTAAATAGTTTAGTCCAACCGTTGACCAGTGTTGGTGTTGAACATTATACCTCGGTATCAGCACACCGGATGTTTAAGAATGAGCACTCTTATAAATTCGTCGTTTTTATAAATGTGTCGGTGAGTTGAAACTAGTCTAGGGGCCGGCAGATTGTGCTGTACCTAGTCTAGGGGCCGGCAGATTGTGCTGTATCTAGTCTAGGGGCCGGTAGATTGTGCTGTATCTAGTCTAGGGGCCGGTAGATTGTGCTGTATCTAGTCTAGGGGCCGGTAGATTGTGCTGTACCTAGTCTAGGGGCCGGTAGATTGTGCTGTATCTAGTCTAGGGGCCGGTAGATTGTGCTGTATCTAGTCTAGGGGCCGGTAGATTGTGCTGTATCTAGTCGAAGGTTGGTAGACTGTGTTGTATCTAGTTGATCAGCCGATATATTGTGATGTATCTAGTGTAGGGGTTCTTAGATTGTGCTGTATCCAGTCAAGGAGTCAGTAAAACATTATCACTTGCCCTTTGCAGGACGTTGTGATCAACCTCAACCCCAGATTGATTTAATAGGCAGTTTTACGATCAATGTTTTGTCCATGCTTTCTGAACGAGAAGCCAACCTCTTGGTCGACACTGACACATGTAGGAAACGATCCCGCTAGTTTGTCATCAGAGTGTCAGAAGTTTGAGACGATATTATGATAAGAACACGCGCCCCTACACTTCGGCATGGTGATGGCGAGGTAGGCGGTTCTGCCCCTACAGTTGCATTAAGATTAACTTAAACGCTGATTTCTCGTTCAGAAAGCAATGACAAACTACAGCACATACAATTGCCCAGAAAATCAACCTGGGGTTGATCACAACGTCTTGCAAACTATCTGCAACATTTTAAAATGTCTAGACTAAGGGCTGGTAAACAGTGTTTTATATCTTGTCTAGGGGCCTATAGTGTGTTTTATATATAGTCTTGGGGCCTATAGAGTGTTTTATGTCTAGTCTAGGGTCATATAGTGTTTTATATCTAGTCTAGGGTCATATAGTGTTTTATATATAGTCTAGAGGCCTATAGAGTGTTTTATATCTAGTCTAGGGGCCTATAGTGTGTTTTATATCTAGTCTAGGGACCTATAGAGTGTTATATATCTAGTCTAGGGGCCTATAGAGTGTTATATATCTAGTCTAGGGTCATATAGTGTTTTATGTATAGTGTAGGGTCATATAGTGTTTTATATCTAGTCTAGGGTCATATAGTGTTTTATATCTAGACTAGGGTCATATAGTGTTTTATATATAGTCTAGGGGCCTATAGAGTGTTTTATATCTAGACTAGGGGCCTATAGAGTGTTTTATGTCTAGTCTAGGGGCCTATAGAGTGTTATATATCTAGTCTAGGGTCATATAGTGTTTTATATCTAGTGTAGGGTCATATAGTGTTTTATATCTAGTCTAGGGTCATATAGTTTTTATATATAGTCTAGAGGCCTATATATTGTTTTATATCTAGTCTAGAGGCATATACAGTGTTTTATATCTAGTCTAGGGGCCTATAGAGTGTTTTATATCTAGTCTAGGGGAATAAAGTGTGTTTTATAACTAGTCTAGGGGCCTATAGAGTGTTTTATATCTAGTCTAGGGGCTTATAGTGTGTTTTATATATAGTCTAGGGGCCTATAGAGTGTTTTATGTCTAGTCTAGGGGCCTATAGAGTGTTTTATATCTAGTGGAGGGGCCTATAGAGTGTTTTATGTCTAGTCGAGGGGTCTGTAGAGTGTTTTATATCTAGTCGAGGGGCCTGTAGACTGTTTTATGTCTAGTCTAGGGGCCTATAGTGTGTTTTATATCTAGTAGAGGGGCTTATATAGTGTTTTATATCTAGTCGAGGGGCTTTTAGAGTGTTTTATATCTAGTCGAGGGGCTTGTAGAGTTTTATGTCTAGTTGAGGGGCCTGTAGAGTGTTTTATGTCTAGTCGAGGGGTCTATAGAGTGTTTTATGTCTAGTCGAGGGGCCTATAGAGTGTTTTATATCTAGTCGAGGGGCCTGTAGAGTGTTTTATATCTAGTCAAGGGGCCTCTAGTGTGTTTTATATCTAGTCGAGGGGCCTATAGTGTGTTTTATATCTAATCGAGGGGCCTGTAGACTTGTGCTGTAGTGAGCAACGAGCGGTGTCAGTTCCTTATAATGTAGTGGTACTGCGCTGTAGTTACCTAATAAATTAACAGTGTCTGCTCATTATAAAGTAGTAGTACTGTGCTGCAGTGAGCAATGACTGAATGGTGTCGGTTCCTTATAAACTAGTACTGTTCTGTAGTGAGCAATGACTGTACAGTTTCTTTTCCTTATAAGGAAGTAGTCTGCTGTAGTGAGCAATGACTGAACAGTGTCAGTTCCTTATAAGGGAGTATGTAGTCTGCTGTAGTGAGCAATGACTGAATGGTATCTGTTCCTTATAAAGTAGTTGTACTGTGCTGTATTTAGCAATGACAGAACAGTGTCTGTTCCTTATAAAGTAGTTGTACTGTGCTGTACAATGACGCAACAATGTATGTTCCAGATTGGTAGAAGCTATTAACGAGTTTAGAAGTCAACTTAAGGATGTTCCTCTCACTCCTGGGGGTGTTGGAATGGACATGGCACGGATTGCACAGGTAAAGTTTTCTGATCATCTTGGTTTGTTTCAAACTCTTTTTGACCAGGCATTTATTTCATGCTATCTCAAGCAAGTATCACATCCCGTAGAGTCACTGGCTAATGGTTTCTGAAAGTGGCTAACTGATCCAGTGCCGAAGGATAATATATCGCCAAATGTGACCTGCCATTGGAGAGAAAGAGGATATATCGCCATACTAGGGTCAACGTGTTATTTGTTTCCATTCGTGGTACCGTTCCAATGCTAAGTGAATATAAATCTTCATGATAATACTTGTGCATTTCATTGTGTACCATGTTTGGTCCAAACTTACTTTGTCGTTGGCACTGAATTAGGTAAATAATAAAACAAAGGGCAGGGGTCAAAGTAACAATTGGGGTAGTGTGGGTTAATGTGATAACTGAATAGAATATTATGTACAAAACCATGGTAGAATTTCCTGGACGTGCTAGGGAAATGCTAGACATTGTATTATCGTGTTAGGGTAGAAATTTGCCTTGTCCTTGACATACTAGGTTAGAGGTTATTGATATGCTAGGTTAGAATGTTCTTATGTCCTTAATAATCCTGGGTACAATTTCCCTATTTCCTAAACATGCTAGATTAGAATTACTCTTTTTTTCTTGATATTCTATGGTACAATTTTCCAATTCTTTAACATCCAATTTCTGTTCACCTGCCGTATCATTGGGATGTGTATAGCTCGCTCCATGCACTCCACATGAGTGATTCTGTCATTTCATTTTATCTTTATGTTCTGCCCAGACATCAAGTATTGAATGTTTGTAATTTATTAGAAATAGTTAGTATGGCTTTCTTTGTTTCCGATTCATACAGCAGGACAGTTTTCACGCCAGAGTTACATATATGATATAATAAATTTGGTTCTGGAGTCATCTCGGGTATTGACATGTGAATAGGCTTGACATCTACTATTTTCTTAAAGCAAGAAAGTGTATTTTTAATGACTGTGCAGTGTTTTAAAATATTGCCGGTTCAAGTTTTGTATTCACCCTCTGTAAAGTTCATGCAACATAATAGGTAAATACACAACTTAGACCGGCAATATTTTCAAACGCTGCACAGTCATGAAAAATACACCCTGTAATAACTGTCGCTTGCCTTGAGGTTGTGTGTTCGATATCCGTTTTTAGGTGATGATGTTTTTTTTAAAAAATCCCAGGTCGATCAAGCTTAAAATGGGTATCAGGAAATTATTTAGTCAGTAAAGGCAGCTGCGCCCATGAGTTACTTGGGCCTGTAAGTGAAGCAAAGACCAGTGCGATTGTTACATACTATTTATGCACGTCATAAGTGATGACTAATTAAGATTGGTATGTGCTAGGCACTACGTTTTAGTTTTGCCATATTTTATCGGAGATGTGTTTGCGTTAATTTTCGGTTTCTTGTTTTTGTCTCTCCGATTTAAGGATATATAGAGTACTGGTGACGTTAAATTCCCCGATTATTTCAAGATCGCATTAAAACAGAAACCGATTACTGGATGTTATGTTTGCCTCCACGAGCTACGAATCTTTACCTCTCGTCTCCTCAAATCCGTGTCCTGGACAGAAGTACAGACTGACTTTATAAGACGTAATTACACCCGTCAATTCCGTTGTAACTAGACTTTGTGCATTGTTCTATTATGCTTTTTTTTAAAAAACTTTACCATCCATTTTTACTTATGATTATGTAGTTTTCAACTATTAGAGTTGGCAATCCCGTATCAAACTGAAATTATAAAGATGGCATGCTGTATATTGTGGTATTTCAATGGCGGGACAAGGCAGTTGTCATCCAACTATGAACATTTAATATTATTATGGAATATTCATAGCAATTGCAATGCCATTGATTGCATGTTTGCATTCAACACCCATCATAGCATTTATGTGTTAATTTTTATCACTCTACATGGACCAAATCATTGGTAATTTTGCATCTTTCCAACGGGACTTCTTTTGTAAAAATGTATCTACTCTGGCGGCCTAGAGTTGTTGACAAGACCGCGCATGTTAGTCACGCGCTGCATCTGACATCATCAATGACTTCGAGGTGTATCGGCTTCGTGGCTTAGAGGTTATGACTTTTCTCCGTAATCTCGTATACTCTCGTCGGTAACGTGATGACGGTTCAAATCAGCAGTGGTTCAAATCGCATCGGTAACTTACGGGGTATGTGAGCCGGCCGCTCAGAAAGCAATGGCAAACTACTGAGCGTAATCTTGCCAAGAGATCAACAGACAGCTGAAAGATGCTGATGTTGACAGCTAAGTCCTGTAAAGGATATGCTTAAAAAAAATGTATGTATATATATATATATATATATATATATATATATATATATATATATATATATATATATATATATATAAACTGACAGAGTTATCTGTCCTTGAGTTAGAGAGCGCCAGTGTTAATCTACTTGACGACAGTGCAACCAACAGTTGTGTGAGTGTGTAGGTAGGATCACAAAAAGTGAAAGATCATAATCTTTTTTTTTTCCTATATAAGTTATATTAAATGATAAACTGACACACAAACGTTTATATCTCCCCTTAGAATTGGCCTACAGACTTGAATAAGGTACCGTTGGATTTGTTTTTTCAAGAGGTATCCAACTATGCGAGTTATATAATTAATAAGAAATTTAGAAAAAGTTACTAAAGTGGCTAGTATGTGCTGATGCTGAGGTTGGCGAGACAACTCCTGCATCGGTCAGCTAAACTACAATGTTGACTTCTCATCCTTTACTTAGAAACGTAAAATTACAAGTACCTCTGAAGTCAGTGTGGGTTCGCCTAATGGCGAGGAACACTATTAATAGGGAAAGCTGATCCACACACACAAATAAATCCAGTGCTTCTAGAAGTGGCATGTGTCGACTATGCTCGAGTTAAAAGTGAGTGAGTGCACCCCCCCCCCCCCCGCCTCCCCAACAAACAAATGAAATATGGTCTACCTGACCACATAGAAAACTTTAGCTACAAAGCCAACCACTTATGAACCGACGGCGTAGGGTGAGTTAGTTAAGGGCTTATGATCCACTGAGGGATGAACTGAAGCAGCAGATAAAGAAATTCGGAAGGAATTATATTGACAACACCACCCATTGAGTGTTGATTGGTCTGAAAATATGGGACTAGAACCAAATACAAAATATTGCCATTTACCTACTTTCCCTTTTAGTGGTAACCGTCACCACATTCTTGTTTTGCCAAATGTATTCTATGCAATGGCTGATTTTGTCTCCATCACTTCTTTCTCTGACTTGTTTCCACCTTAGTGGCTGCTTCCTCAGCCGAAGACAGTGGCGTTCTTGGGTGCTCGAGCTTCAGATCAAGATGGACAAGAGTTAAAAGAATTGTGGAAGCAAACTAGAGTGGGTATTCGAATGGAAGAAGTGTCAAATTCCCGCACTGCTGTCCTGCTTGTTGCACATTACAAAAGGAAGTAAGTATCCGTATATATATATATATATATATATATATATATATATATATATATATATATATATATATATATATATATATATATATATATATATATATATATATATATATTGTAGCAATGTCCGTAGGGTGAGCGGAACTGTCACTACCCTCTATTACGCGGAATATGTTCTGGGGGGTGGGTTCATGTGGTTTCAGTTTACAGCCCCTCCGGTCCCTGGACCCTGCTTTCTCTCAACCTCTCAACCTAGGGACGCTAACCACTAGGGCTCCATCCAGAAGACATGACTTAACTCTGGTTTTGTCAAACAAAATTGACATATAACTGTATTATGTACAAGAGAGTCAAAGAAGACAGGTATAGGTGAAGGTAGGAAGTTTAGAAGCTAGGAAGACTCAGGAACTGCAGGGTAGGTCGAAGGCATTCATAATCAGGCCTTGTCTGTATGGTCCACCCGGTCTGCTTTATCTGTCATCTATCAGCGTTATCTGACAACTAGTTCACGTTCTGGCAGCCCACCACGGGGACTCCTCGCGGGTGTAGGCTGCAGTGGATGAAGAAGTCATCAAGGAATCTGGCACAAAGTTCATAATGACTCTAGTGGCACAAGGCACGGTGCAAAGTCTATACTGTTGGTAATGCCCAATAAAGATACACAGACCAGTTCGTGCCAAGCCTCTCATGTAGGACTCAAGCGAATGGCGGTGGAGCTCTGCGGCTCTGTATAGCATAAAATCTCTGGTTAAGACCAAGTCTCTGATTATCACAAAGTCTCTTGGCCTCACTGGCCGGATATCACATGTAACAGGCAAGGTTACCTTCATAGTGTGTAGGTGTTAGATGCGGATGTCTATGACAAGGCTGGTACTTGACGATCGGGTTGGCCGGCGAAGACTGTGCTCGGTAGGAACTTCTCACACAGAACTACAGAGCGCTGCCCCAACTCTGGCGAGTTCACGCTGTTGGTTACTGGGAGTTCTCGCCATGTTCCTCCGCCTTTTTTCGGACATAATATCTAGTCGTCAGCACATTCGAAGGTAGGTTCTGTAACAATATGACCTAGTGAGAACGACATGTAAAAGCATCTATCGCACATCCAAGAACAGGATAATAAGCCTTCAGAAACATAACATGATATATACATATACATGTTCCTGCAACCTTTCTCATCTGCAATGATGTGGGCTTTAGTGAACCGTGGCTCTCATCTGTCAGACAACGCCTGGAACCGCTTCGTCAAGTAGATGTAGGATGCCACTCGGACAGGTCCAGTCAATCAGTCACAAGTAACTTCAGAACGTCACCTGTAAAACTCTTACTCTTTCTCACCCCTTTAACCACATTAGAGGTTAGGTATTTGTGTCAGGCTTCATAACACCCTTATAGGGATATACGGCTTCTCGGCCGAACCCTCTTCCTGTTCCTGTAGACATACGTTTCTCTCTGGGCTCTCAATCCCAGATAGCTGAGGAACCATATTTAGGTATTCGCCTCTCCCCTCCTTAATGTAGGAGAGGTGTATCTCTACTCCAGTCTGTTCCCCCTATGGGTTTGAAGGCTACAAGTAGCATAAATACATGGTTCGTCCTCCATGTAGCAGGTGAAATCCCAACCCGTTCTATCACCCATTCCTTATGGCGTGATTATTTAGAACGGTGGAGCTGTTCGCTGGAACAGCCTGATCAATTTTAGAAGGCTATTTGCCCCCTCAGTTCTACCTCTTTCACTGTCCCCCATTGTGAAGATAGAATATCTCTCTAATATTGTTCCCCCTCAAGGACTAAATAGGTTAAGGACAGTTGGGAGGAAAGTAGAAACAGAAAATCCATTTACCACCAGAAATTGCAGAGACAGTCCTCTTCACCTTGGTCGATCTTGGGGCTACATTCCACGCTTCAGCCGACGCTCGCATTCGACATCTTTCGATCTCCCAAGTTGATAGATATATTACACGATAGGGTTTGGGTGCCGCGCTGCACTGCCCCAACACTCCGCGACGCCATGCGGCACCCGCCGTATGTACCCTCGTCACACCGCTCAGCCACGCCGGCACTCCGACTATTACTTTCAGGAAGCTAGTTCATGCATAGACTCTTTTTAAAGGGCCCGAGTAGACTCTTTTTAAAGGGCCCGAGGCCATGGGCTTTTCTATTCCCTTCTTAAGTGGCTATCGTATGGCTTCCGGCGTATAGGATGCCTTTTGAGGATGGGTTTTCTTCTTCTTCTTCTTCTTCGTTCATCCGGAGATTTTTTTCGGATGTGATTGCGTTGTGCCTGTTTACAGCAGAGCTGCGTTCTTGCGCCGTTAGGCCGACACATCCGACTTCTGCGGGCATTTGTTGACCGGGTTAACCTTCCCGGGGGTTTCTTAGGACGTTAGACTCTCACTGTTGTGGTGTTATCCCCCATCCCAGCTGGTCCATATAGAACAGCCAAAGATCCTGGTCAGCCCTCAAGGGAAGGCAGGGGCAGACCATGGGCATTCCCCGCCATCCAAGGAGGCTTCCATACTTGCAGAGCCGATACATAGCGCTCTGGTACTGGGCTCACCCAAGGAATCGTCACGTCCTGCAAATGGCTGCTTAGCCTCACTTCCGTATATTGGGCCTTCCGTTCACCATAGGCTGTTCTTCCGGAAACCAGAAGTATGCAGTCTGCAGATGACATCCACACAGTGAGCTTTCGATTCGGACTTTCCATGTAATGGATTTGCTATCGAAGCAATATTCCATTTCGTGCCACTAGGACACTTTTCCACCTTTTATGAAGTCCACACAGTGGGCTTTTGATTCGGACTTTCCACGTAATGGATTTGCTATCCAAGCAATATTCCATTTCATGCCACTAGGACACTTTTCCACCTTTTATGAAGCCCACACAATGGGCTTTTGATTCGGACTTTCCACGTAATGGATTTGCTATCCAAGCAATATTCCATTTCGTGCCACCAGGACACTTTTCCACCTTTTATGAAGCCCACACAGCGAGCTTTCGATTTGGACTTTCCACATAATGGATTTGCTATCCAAGCAATATTCTATTTCATGCCTCTGGGTCTTCATGCACCTTTAAATGTCAACCTGTATGTAGTTAAAGTAAGCTGCGGTCAACTTGAGCTTGTTGATATCTCCATAGAGCTTGTCCTCAAATGAAGCAGGTGTGAGCCAAAATATCTTTCTCTGTTCTGCATACGTTGGGCAACCCTGTAGCAAATGTTTTGCTGTCATTTTTCCAGTTCTACAATTACATTCATCGGTATCTCCTATCTTTAGTTTATTGAACAAGTGGTATTTCAGCCTGTTATGTCCTGTGCGGAGTCTGAAGATTGCTACTTGTTCTCTTCGGTCGAGTTTGTAATATGCATCATCCTTCTGATGGCCTGGATGCTCTGATTCCCATTTGGTTCTATAAGTGCTTTTTATCAACCTCTTTGCCTCATTATAGGTTATGTCTATGTCAGGCTGTGGTAGTCGTCCGCCCTCTTTTGCCAGTCTGTCAGCCTCTTCGTTTCCAGGTATACTGCAATGTGATGGGATCCACTGTATTACAACTTTTTTGGATTTCTGGCATAGACCATGGAGTGCTGCTCTTAGGTCAGTTAGTTCTGTGCTGTTATTGCTCTTCTGTATTGAGACAGCTGACTTTGCATCTGTGAAGATAGCTATTTGCTTCTCTTTATTTTCCTCCATCAGGAGCATTTCTGCTGCAGTTTTCAAAGCCTCTACCTCCGCTTTGAAGTTACTTGAAAATTTTCCAGTTGCCATTGAATGTGTTTTTTTCACTCCATTTTTTAAATTTAGGAGAATTCCTCCTCCTCCATTCTCTATTGAATTTTTGGCTGATCCATCTGTATATGCATGGGTCCAATTCCTGCTTGGGTAATGTTCTTTTATGTAGTTTAGGGTTATTTCTCTTCTTTCGGTTTCATGCTGAGTGTTCTTTTTCTCAATACCAGGAATGTTTTCTATCATCTCAGGCAGTTGCTGCTGTCTCCAAGCTGGGAACTTGTGTGCATTGTGTGCATTGTGGCTTGACTGTTGATATGTTAAGTATAGGATCTGCCCTAATCCTTCGTTTTGCAGTTTCTACAAAGTTGCTACGCTTCAGTCTTCCCTTTCCAAAACCATTAAATCTGTTGTACATAGGGTGGTCTGTCAATCTTCTAAATTTTTCTGCTTGTTGCTGGGCTCTGCTATCTCTTCTATCCTGCATTGGTTGTAACCAAGTGATCTTTTCTAGTTCATTAATAGGCGTTGTCTTCAGGCTTCCAGTTATGATTCGCATTCCTTGGTTTTGGACTCTACTTATTTGTTAAAGTTTGACTTAGCTGCTGTTGCCCAAGCTGCAATGCCATATTCCAGTACTGGCCTCACCCGTCCAGTATATAACTTCTTGAGAACTTTCTCATCTGCTCCCCACGTTGTACCAGCAAGCTTGTTCATGATTGCCATTCTCTGCCTTGCTCTTGTTCGATTTTTCTCAACCTGTGTCTTCCATGTCAGGCGACGATCAAAGGTGACTCCTAGATAGTTTGGATTTTCTTCATGGCGCAATATTTTTCCATTCAATACCAGCTTAGGTTGCTGAGTTTTATTTGAGAGGGAGAACACTGTGCATGTTGTTTTCTCCTCACTTATCTTCACTAGCCATGATTTTGACCAGTCCTCTAGCGCTAGTAAGGCTTGCTGTATTCTGCTGTTAGCTGTACTAATATATTCTTCAGATGTCCATATGGCTAGGTCATCTGCAAAGGAGGATGTGTGTACTCTGGCTGGAAAATTTTCTGTGATGTCATTTATATATGCTAGGAATAATGTTGGTGAAAGAACTCCTCCTTGGGGGACACCTTGCTCCAGCAGCATCATTTTGCTAGTTTGTCCTTGTACTTTTGTCCTGGCAGTTCTGTTCTCAAGGTAGTGGCTGATCCATTTATACATTTTCCCACAAACATGCATGTTTTGCAGTTTTACTTTCAATCCTTCCTTCCATACTTTATCAAATGCTTTTTCTAAATCTATCCAGACTGCTAGTGTGTGCTTTTTCTCTTGGAAGGCATCCTCTATTTCCTGAGCTATATAGGTTATTTGATCTTCAGTGGATCTGTACTTTCTGAATACTGCTTGGTGTGGTGTTAAGAGTTTGTTTTCTTCCAGATGCCATGTTAGCCTGCCATTGATAATGCGTTCCATTAATTTTCCTACACAGCTAAGTAGACTGATAGGTCGATAGCCATTTGGTTCTTCCAGGTCTTTTCCTTTCTTTGGGACTGGTATTAGTATAGCTTCCTTCCATGCCTGTGGGACTATTCCTCTCTTCCAGCTGTTATTTAGGACTGCTAGTAGTTTCTTCTTTGCCGTGGTGCCTAGTCCTATTAGCATTTCATTTGTGATTCCATCCTTTCCTGGTGATTTCTTCTTTTTTAGGGTATTCATTGCCTGTTCCATTTCTTCCATTGTTAGATTTGCCATCATATATTCTGCTGCTGTCTCTGTATTTCTATGATGTATCTGTTTGTCTTTGATTGCTTTCTTCTGTTCGGTTGTAATATCAATGTGGTTTGCATTTGCATAGTGTTCCATTAGTGCATTTGCAGCCTTTTTTCCTGTAAGCAAGGCATTTCCTTGTTTAATTGTTATTTGTTTGTTTCTAGGTCCTTCATTGTTCATGGCTTTCACTAGTTTCCATAGCTTGTTTCCATCCCTGTCAAAATTCAGGTTTTCTGTTTTTTCCCTCCAACAATCTCTTGTTGTTTGATTTACTGTTCTTTTATATTTTGCTGAGATGGCTTTGAGAGAGATATTCGCTTCAATTGTTTGTTCTCTCTCTGCTGTCTTCCTGGCATCTTCAACTTTGTCCTCCAAACTTTGTAGTTCTTCAGTCCAGTATGGTTTGTAATTTTTCCTCGCTCCTCTAGGAATGGACTCAGTGGCTGCCTGTATTATCGCTCTGTTTAGACTTTCCACCATTTGCTTTATGTTGCCATACCGTGTATTTATGTTTCCACAATATTTGTCTGTTAGTATGGCAAATCTGTCCCAATCTGCTCGTTTGTAATTCCAGTGGGGCAAGGGCTTTTGCTCCTGTGGAACATACTCCATATTCATTACAAGTTTGATTGGTCTGTGGTCACTACCTGCTAATTGGTCCAGCACATGGCGATCGATTTTGTGGAGGATGTCTCCTGTGCAGAAAGCTAAGTCTGGAGTAGAAGTGGTAAGCCATCTTCTGGAGTAGAAGCTCGGTGTGTCATCCGCTTTGTTGAGTAGATGGAGATTTGAGTCTATTTCCCAGTCCTCCAATTCATCTCCTCTTTTGTCAGTATCTGGGTATCCCCATCTTTCTGAACGGCTATTAAAGTCTCCGACAATAATGTAGTTTTTGTCAGTTATTTTCATGTTTGAGAGTGTAAGGTCCTTATCTGCTGGGCTATACAGATTGTAGATTCTTATTTTCACGTCCTTTATCATTATATCAACACCTATAATTTCCGTTTGGTTGTCAGAGATCACAGATACTTCGCTGCAAGGTATTGTATTTCGTGTAAGTATTAGAACTCCTCCTTTGTGTCCTTCGCGGTCGAAACGTGTGGCCTGATATCCTCTGACTGAGAATTTGTGATTGGCGTTGAGGTGTGTCTCTTGAATGCATGCCACATCTATTCTATCTTTATGAAGACGCTGTGTCAGGGATTCTTTCTTCTTGTAAACTCCTTCGGCATTCCACTGTAGTATGTTGAGTGTCCGGGGTATTTAGTCAATAGCTCTTAACCTACTCCTCTGTGCCTTGACTCCACAGCACAGGGGAAGGTGACCACCAGTAGTCATGGGTGGACCCCCTCGAGGCAGGGGGCCCGGCACTATCACCGCCTGATGGGACTTCACGGGATTAGCACCATAACGATTAATTTTGATTTGTGACATCATGAATTAAGTTACGTTGCACTGCTTTGTCAAGCCTGTGGCTCAGTACATCCGATTTTGACAAGCATGTATTCGGGGTGCTTTCCCTAGTCTTTGACTGTCCCCAGTCTACCTACAAGGCAGCAGGTTTGTGTGTCTCTTCGTCTGGTCCCTCTCCCTTGACCTGTCCGACATGGGTGGCCCTACCAGTAGCTGTGCTACCGTCGGCATAGCTCTTGGGGTCATTGGGACGCACAAGCCCCTCTACCTCGTCACGGTGGACACACAGCAGAGGGGGGATGGGTTTTAAACGCCCTCATTTCCACACCCCAATTACGGGTATCTCCCACTTAATAAGGCCTCTTTAAGATGCAAGACCTTACTTTGTGCGCCGCCTGCTAACGACTTCGCTGTTATCCATGACACACAATCGCTTCGACACCAATAAAAAGAAATGGTAGATCTAATTACCTTCATCATTAACTATATCTGGTAACTTACTTTAGAGAGCATCAGGCTTCTTTGACGACCATTCAGACATCTCTAAGAGCTTACCACAAATGACGTCCTTTGAATAATACAGCAACTTTACAACTGGCGACTGTGGCCAGTCGACCTTGGTTCACTTGCGAGTCGCAGAATTTCACTTACACCAGGTAGCGAAGTTTCTCGGGCTACGCATGCGGTAATTACCTGCAACACAGTATCGTGAAACGATCTCTGGCTGGGCTAGGGAAACCCTCCCAAAATAGATAGTCGAGAACATGATAGAACCGTCCAGTGACGGGAATTCCTGTCGGGTTACCTCCGGCTAGAAATAGCTCGGTGGTCTCCCGTGTCAAACCTGATCGCGAGGCGAACCCTTCGGCCCGTTCTCTCTCTCTCTCTCTCTCTCTCTCTCTCTCTCTCTCTCTCTCTCTCTCTCTCTCTCTCTCTCTCTCTCTCTCGCTCTCTCTCTCTTACACACACACACACACACACATATATATATATATATATATATATATATATATATATATATATATATATATATATATATATATAGATCCATCCATCCATCATGTGCCATGCCGGTAAGCGTTGGCGGTCATGACTCGCCATTTAACTCGATCACCAGAGTCGTAGGACAACTCGACCATGCCACGTGGTCAAGCCATCCAGGTATTTACCTCTCTATCTTCCCCTTGTTCTCCTTCCCTCAATCTTGCCAGTTGTCACCAAATTCTCTAATTCATTTCTTCTCATAACATTTCCAAAATATGTTTGACTATGTACGTCTAATTTCTCTAATTAATTTACGATTTTCATTTGTTTCTTGTAGCTCTTGGTGGTAGAAACATTAAATTGTGTATACGTCAAACTTATAATATCTCTATTGTATGAAATTACACCACATATGGACGATCAGAACGGCCACAGTGGTCCGTTAAAATGGCATGTGTGAATAACTTGCGTTACAAACAGCGGCATGTAATAGAATGGTGAACATTCAAAAATGCTTTGTGCTATGTATGTTGTGTAGTTGTGTAGTGGATAGGAGCATCGTCAGTCGCTGGGCTCAGAGAATTATAACTTCAGAAAGTGAAGAGACGGAGCTGCATGATCTTCCACGCTCTTTTCACTCAGTAAGGGGCGTGCGATTAACATTTTCAAACCTCTGGGGACAATTGATGATGTGATGCTTGTGGAAGTGATGTCAAGAGGTCAGACAATAAATTCTGAAACTTACATCAACGCACTAACAAAACTCAATAAGCTTTTCTGCAGAGGGCGGCCTAACAAGAAAAAAGTCGACCCGTTGTTCCACCATGACAGTGCACTCCCTCACACAAGTTAGAAAGCACAGGCGCAAATTGCCAAATTGTGCTGGACTCGTCATCCGCCTGATAGCCCCGATCAGGCTACCTCAGATACTCATCTTTTTGGTCCACTTAAAAATGCACTCCGTGGAGTCAGGTGTGATAACGAGGGTGTCATTCGTGCCATTACAAAATGGCCACTTGAGCAGGATACACCTTGGTACAGTCACTGCAATCATGCATTTGTTTTGCGCTGGCGTAATGCTTTTACATGTTTATGGGGATTATGTAAAAAAAATATAGTATGTTTAGAGGAAATGTCTGTGTATATTGTTTTTAAATTCCGTGCATTTTGAACAAGGAGTTTAAAAACAAAATTGGTGCATTACTTTCTGACAGTCCCTCGTGTGTTGTGAGGCCATGGTAGTATTTCCCAAACATATATTGCTTAATATACATATTGCTAAGAATAATAATGCAAAGAGTTAGGGAATAGATGCAATCTGAAATAGGTGAAGGACAACGTGGATCCGTAGAAGGCAAGGGCACAGTAAATGCTGTCTACTTGCTGGGAACATTAATTGATCATTCAATAGAGGTAAAAAAAAAAGACCTACATCTTTGCTTCATTGACTACACAAAGGCTTTCGATAAAGTAAGACATGTCAACATGATGAAGATACTTACAGATCTGCAAATTCATGGGAAAGACCTTATACTTGTTAAAAAAGATATACTGGAAATAGAAAGCTGCCATTAAGACAGAGTGCCACAGGGATGTGTAATGTCTCCAGTTCTGTTTTCCCTATACAGTAAAGATATTTTTAGAAATTTAGAAGATATGAGAGGAATCACCATTGGGGAACATAACATCGATAACATTATATATGCGTATGATATAGTATTGATTGCAGACAATTAACAGGATCTGCAACATTTATTAGATGCGCTTACTGTACACGGTGAACAACTAGGGTTATAATTAAATTGTAAGAAGATAGAGATTATGGTCGTCGCTAAGAAGAAAGAAATATCACAATGTAATATAAGGATACATGGGAATATTCTTAAACAAGTGAATCGGTACAACTATTTCGGAACAGTCATAACATGTGATGAGAGGTGCAGTGAAGAGATTAGAATGAGAATCGCTATGGACAAGGTAGCCTTTTGCAAATTGGAAAACATACTGACTAATAAAGAGTTGTCAAGTGCAACGAGAAAAGTGTGTTGAAGTGATACATAGAAACGATGGATGTGAAACATGGACGATGAGCACACAAGCTGAAAAACATCTAATGGCAAAGGAAATGTGGTTTCTGAGGAAAATGCAAAGAATGACATGGACAGATAGAAAAAGATGATATATACTCACACAAGACAGACAAGTTAGTGCCTTGTAAAATGGTACTAGGGGAAGTAAATAAGTAAGTCACAAATGGCTGTAGAAAAATACCTAAATATGATAACAACTTGAAACAAGTTTATTTTTTATACATACATTGTACCTTTATTTCTCATCATAATTTTCACCAACATTGATGCACTTATCCCATCGTTTTATCAGTTCACCAAAACCGGCTGCATAGAACTGCGTGCTCTGTTTTCTAAACCACGTGTTCACTTCACATTCAACTTCGGCATCATTCGCAAAGGTGGGTTTTCAGTGGACCAAAAAGGTGGAAATCACTAGGGGCTAAGTCGGGGCTGTAAGGTGGATGCTCCAGAACTTCTCACCTTAGTTGGTTAATTTTCTCCTGAGTTAATCGAGCCGTATGTGGTCTGGCATTGTCATGAAGAAGCAATACTACTTTAGTCAGCAGTCCTGGATGTTTTCTTCGAATTGCATAATGAAGCATCGATAGAACTTCACAGTACGATTTAGAATTCACATTGTCACCTTTCTTCTTGAAATTGGTTAAAAGCACTCCTTGACAATCCCAGAACACTGTCAGCATAACCTTCCCTGCTGATGGCGTAACCTTGAATTTTTGGACACAAGGCGAAGAATGATTTTTCCATTGCATTGAAGCACGCTTTACGGGACAAACATTTGTCAGCATAAACAGGAAGCATTTCCTTATGAATGTCCCTTGCAAGCAGTCCTTTTGCTCACAAAAAATAAGCACAACAGCATGTTACATTTTTGGTTGTACGCTCCGTAAGTACAGTCGCCAGTTTGTTTATGCGTTGCGCATGCGCATGAGACGCCTACCGCCAAATGATGAACGGGAATATAAAGTTCGATGTTGCTGTCACCTAATGACACCTGAAGAAAACATCAACTATATTTACCTGCCATCCCACAGAACTGTGTGACTTACTTATTGACCCCCCCCCCCCCCCCCCGGTAAACCTCATCGTAATTGAAATGTGAATATTAGGTAAGCTGTCCATGTCTATGTGGTGACTTGTGTATGTCTATGTCTATTGACAGGTGGTCTGAAATATTCTTCATTGATAACATGGCAGCTGTCAGTCCTTCTTTCATTGACAAACCTATTGTTACCACGATGTTGGAGAGAACGAATATGGTTTACATCACAGTAAGCTTGACTGCCATTATTATTATCTAATTCAAATACATAGTGAAGCGTTAGCAATTAGGCGGTACAGTCAGTTTTGTGCAAACAGAAAGCCTTCATGTTTAATTTAAAATTACAGCGAGGATAACAGATGTTGCACATTCGAACAATTCCTGTGGCTGTGTGTTTTACCTGTGTCAGATAAAGTATTATTCATTTATTCACTCCATATGGTATATAACTCTGCAGGATGCACCTGACGAGATGCAGCAAAATATACCAGGCAATAAATCGTGCAACAAATTTTTCTGTGTTTAAATTCATTAAGCAGAAAGACAATTATTGAATAAGCAGTGTACTTGATACAGGCACAATATTTTGTGATTTTATAGGAAGTTTAACAGTTAAACCAATGAATTTAAACTTGCCAAGAAATCACAAACAGCATTACAATGCACAATGCTGGGGTTGAATGTGATGTCCTGTAAAGGGTATGCAACTATAAGTTATGAGTTAAGAACCGATATAATATCACTGCACTCAGGACATTCCCAAACGCGCTCCGTCCCCTCGTTCAACAGCCAGCGAAGAGTCATACTACTAATCGCTCCAACCGCCGAATGATTGAAAGTTTTCCTCGTCTTCCCTTTCCGTTTTGAGATTCGTCCAGAACCCCTGTCTACCCTCCACCATATCAGCCTCTCCGCATACAGGTTCTCATTATGTTCCATGGCTTTCTCATCCTAATCACCCAGCTGCCCGGTCAACTCTCCTTTGAGATATATGCCACTAACCCCCCTTAACATTCAGTAGTTTGCCATTGTTTTCTGAACCGCCGAGGCTCATTTTTGTTTAAAATTTGTTGCATGTTCTTTGCAGGATGTTGCTATCAACCCCAACCCCAGGTTGTTTTACTAGGCTATTTCACGTTCCGTAGTTTGCCATTGCTTTCTGAACGCGAAGTCAACTCTGAAGCCCGACTGACCGGTGTCGTGAGCAACGCTCATACAATTTGGGAAATCACCACAGAGCGATCTGCTTTCAGATTACCTGCGGCTGACAACGAACCCTGTATGGCAGAAATTTAAGACTGCTGACTACTAATAAGCCACAGAGCAGGTACAACAAGCAATGCATTGGTAATGTTTGTGTGTTAAAGAGTCAGGCTGGGTGACACATCCTGGCAGCAACTGCAACAACAGGTTCTCCTTCCCCATCTCTACCTTTTATTCTTTCTGCATTCGTTATCATCATCGTTGCTTACTACCATATACTTTCCTCTTCCTCCTCTCCTCCTACTCTTTCATCATCAGGAGGATATCATCAGTATTTTCTCTCCTCTTTCTTCTTCTTCTTCTTCTTATTCTTCTTCTTCTTCTTCTTCTTCTTCTTCTTCTTCTTCTTCTTCTTCTTCTTCTTCTTCTTCTTCTTCTTATTCTTCTTCTTCTTCCTTCTTCTTCTTCTTCTTCTTCTTCTTCCTTCTTCTTCTTCTTCTTCTTCTTCTTCTTCTTCTTCTTCTTCTTCTTCTTCTTCTTCTTCTTCTTCTTCTTCTTCTTCTTCTTCTTCTTCTTCTTCTTCTCCTCCTCCTCCTATTCCACCTTCCTCTTCTCTTCCTCCTCCTTCTGTGTGTTTACTATTACAACGATAAACCTACGACATGTCAGTTAACTAATGCATTTTGTTTCAATTGCAGGAACTGAGTGTTGTGTTGAATCCTAAAGTGTCTCAGATGTTAGCCTATTACTCATTTTCACGTTTCAAGCATTGTCTTCTTATTCTACACCGTGAACAATTCTTATTGCAAACAAAAGAGATTATACAGGAAATTCTCAGTTATATAGACATTATCTTTCTCACACCAAGGGTAAGAAACTCCAATATGTCGTTATTCTGCATGCTGTTGCTGCTGATAATTAGACAAGCTCAGGTTATTGCTCTTTTGCAGCCGTTTATAGGTGTGAAACCTGCATGTAATCTGTAGCTGCTGCTCTATATGCAAAGAATGTGTTTTTGTTATATGGCTGGAGAGGTTGGTAATACTAATTGTGTTATTATTTATGTAGTAAGTCTTGCGTATTCAAAACAATATAAGATGAAGTATTCCATACAGCTGGTCTCAGTTTAGGCATTGTATGGGTGTGCTGCCCTGTATCGGCCTGAGTCTGCGGTGATGAGCAGGCTATTTGGCTGGCCTCTAGAGCACATTTATGGAGACATTTTCCAAATCTGCCGTGGTCTGTTCTTTAGAAGAATATACAAAGGCCAGTTCCTAACAACAGGCATTGGGTAAAATGACCAGTGGAATGCTGTTAAGTTCATGTGTAAAATCTTCACATGGAACCCCAAATCATCACTGTGTTTTCTATAAAGGCACTTTTTTTTTGACAAAACCAATGTGATATATACATAAAGAGTACTATTCTAGAACTAGATAATTGCTCATATGTTGTTGGGGCCCACCAGGAAAGTTCAGAATAGTAACACCATAGCCAACCATTCGTGACTTAAACGATGACTAAGGAGGTTTGGCCTTTGCATGCCATAATTTTCTCGAGAGGTTACATGTAGTGTTTTACGAAGGCGGACTTACCAAGTCTGTGAAAATAAGAAGATCCGTGGGTTCATGTGGATGATGGACCTGGCTAAAGACACCTTTGGGGAGGGGGGGGGGGTTTATCTAGTTGGATATGCGTCGAAGTACATTTGTTCCTACAGTGAGGCACCGTCGTGATTTGGAGGTGACAGGTTCGAATCCCAATCGGTAACGAAAGCTCAATTGGTATGTTGTCTAGTACGTCTACTGGTCTCTATTTCCTTCTTCTTCTTCTATGAACGCCAAGCCTTATGCTATTTCAGAAGGACATTTGGAAATATCTATAAGGAAAGGAACACCTAGTTACACTCAGACTGAGACAGGACAATATAAACTTCCAGGTCACTTGTATCGAAATTCACAACTGCACCTGGTCCTGATTTTGAGTGTAAGCAGTTTGAGATATGGGTAAAGGTAAAAGTAAGGGACCCTTTTTATACTCCCTGGGTTCATTGGGTATATCGTGCTGGTCCCATATTGTATAGACCAGTTATTGCTCTGTGGGAGGTATGGTCAATATTGTGTAGACCAGTTGGCACTCTGTGGGAGGTATGGTCAGTATTGTGTAGACCAGTTGGCACTCTGTGGGAGGTATGGTCAATATTGTGTAGACCAGTTGGCACTCTATGGGAGGTATGGTCAATATTGTGTAGACCAGTTGGCACTCTGTGGGAGGTATGGTCAATATTGTGTAGACCAGTTGGCACTCTGTGGGAGATCTGGTCAGTATTGTGTAGACCAGTTGGCACTCTGTGGGAGGTATGGTCAATATTGTGTAGACCAGTTGGCACTCTGTGGGAGGTATGGTCAATATTGTGTAGACCAGTTGGCACTCTGTGGGAGGTATGGTCAGTATTGTGTTGACCAGTTGGCACTCTGTGGGAGGTATGGTCAATATTGTGTAGACCAGTTGGCACTCTGTGGGAGATCTGGTCAGTATTGTGTAGACCAGTTGGCACTCTGTGGGAGATCTGGTCAGTATTGTGTAGACCAGTTGGCACTCTGTGGGAGGTATGGTCAATATTGTGTAGACCAGTTGGCACTCTGTGGGAGGTATGGTCAATATTGTGTAGACCAGTTGGCACTCTGTGGGAGGTATGGTCAGTATTGTGTTGACCAGTTGGCACTCTGTGGGAGGTATGGTCAATATTGTGTAGACCAGTTGGCACTCTGTGGGAGATCTGGTCAGTATTGTGTAGACCAGTTGGCACTCTGTGGGAGGTATGGTCAATATTGTGTAGACCAGTTGGCACTCTGTGGGAGATCTGGTCAGTATTGTGTAGACCAGTTGGCACTCTGTGGGAGGTATGGTCAATATTGTGTAGACCAGTTGGCACTCTGTGGGAGATCTGGTCAGTATTGTGTAGACCAGTTGGCACTCTGTGGGAGATCTGGTCAATATTGTGTAGACCAGTTGGCACTCTGTGGGAGATGTGGTCTTTGTTATATAGAGTAGTTGGCACTCTCTGGAAGATGTGCTCAATATTGTGTAGACCAGTTGGCACTTGTGGTCAATATTGTGTAGACCAGTTGGCTCTCTGTGGGAGTTCTGGTCAATATTGTTTAGACCAGTTGGCACTCTGTGGGAGATCTGGTCAATATTGTGTAGACGGCTCTAACTTTACAAGACATTTTCCTGTATCGAGTTTAGTAGTAGTAGTAGTAGTAGTAGTAGTAGTAGTAGTAGTAGTAGTAGTAGTAGTAGTAGTAGTAGTAGTAGTAGTAGTAGTAGTAGTAGTACTAGTAGTAGTAGTAGTAGTAGTAGTAATAGCAGTAGCAGTAGAAGAAGAAGAAGAAGAAGAAGAAGAAGAAGAAGAAGAAGAAGAAGAAGAAGAAGAAGAAGAAGAAGAAGAAGAAGCAACAGATATTAGGAGGAGGATGACGAAGAGGAGGAACGAACGAACTAACATACTTTATTTTCAAAGGGTAACAAATTGGGCACGTAGGCCCGTCTTACATTCGGCCCTTCCAATCACTCATCTTTCATTCATCAGTGCATAGTACATTCACATAGGGGAAAAAAACATTGTCAAATGAATGTTGTAAACATCAACAATGCATGTTACCATGTTATGAGACAAATCCCCCACCCACCCACCCATCTCCTATCCATCCGTGTGTCTCTCACACACACATCCACCACCCAACCACACACATACCCCAGGCACATAATACCACCATCCATCCACCTATCCCCCACTCACACCCCCACATACACCATCTCCCCACCCGCACACACACACATCTCACACCCACCACACCCCCACATACATCCCCACCCACCCACACACCCAGGCACACATGCATGCACCCACTCACCCACACATCCCCCTACCTTCACACATCTCACCCACACATCCTCCACTCATCCCATAACCTACCAACACTCACCCACCCACATATCCTCCATCGCTCACCCACACACCCCCAACCACTCAGCCAAACACACATCCCCCAACCACACATCCCAAACCCTCACACACATATTCTAGCCAACTCACACATCCCGCACCTAACCACACACAAAACCCGCACCCACCCACACATCCCCCACTTACACACACCAACACAATCTCCCTACCCACACACCCTGCACCCACACACATCCCCACCCACCCCAACCTACACACACCCATCCCCAACCTACACACACCCACCCTCCCACAATCTTCCACCCACGCGCCAACCCCCCCCCCCCCCCCCCCCCCTGATCTCCAATCCTCCAATCGCACATCCGTTAACTACACATCTCCCCACCCATACACTCATACATCCCTCACCCATACACACATCCCCACCCACCAACACATTCTCCATCTAAAAACACACACCACCAACCCACACACACACCACATATACCCCACCCACACACATCCGCCGCCCACACACATCTTCCCACCCACACACGCATCCCCCACCCATACACTCACCCACCCACTCATGTACTCATCCATCAACCCCTCACACCCACCCATCAACACATGCATCTCCCGTCTACCCACCCACACACACCTCAACCACCCAGTCAAACACACATCCCTCATCACATACATCCTTCATCCATCCACACCTCCCCCACCCACCCACCCCTTACATATCTCCCCTCCCACACAACAATCCACCCGTAAACACATTCCCCCACCCATACACACATACCCCACATGCATTCCCCATACACTTTTCCGCCCATACATCTCTCACTCACACACGCACATCTCCCCACCCACCCACATATCTCCCACCTACAAACACCCTCACCACCCACACATACATCCTCCACCCACACACATTTACTCCATCCACACTCACAAGCTCCCACTCACACAAACATATCCCATTCACAGACACACCCATCACACACCCATTCCCCAACCCACACGCATCTCCCACACACCCATTCACCCACCCACATACACATACTCGCACACAGTTTGCGCACAATGCGAGGAGGAAGAAGAAGAGGACCAAGAGAAGGAGGAAGACGAGGAGGAGGGAGAATGAGAAGAAGAAAAAGAATGAGAGGATGATGCAAAAAAGGGAAAGAAGAAGGGAAGGAGGAAGACAGAAGAAGAAGAAACAGATGAATGTGATGTACAGTGTTGCCAGTAAAGATATAGCGAGTTGCTGTAGGCCAGTGTTTCCCAACCTTTTTATGCCATGCCCCACCTAAGCCTTTCTAAAATTCTTATGCCCCCCCCCCCCCCCCCACAAAATATACATAATTTTTAATATTCAAAAATTGAAATGCTCACTAAAGAAACTTGAATTATAGGTTTTAGGAAGAAATCACTAGGACATTATTGAGCAAACACAGTAAATAAATTTTCAAAAAATATAATGGAGAACTGAAATTCAAGCACAAAATAATTTTAATGAAAGATTTTTCTATATTATTTTAATTATTAGTAATTATTTATTATTTAAATTTACTGAGATCCTTGTCACAGCGACCACTTCCTCGTTGGGGCAAAATTTAAAATAAAACTAAAAGAGCTTTCTATACTAAACCACCAATGTTACACCTAACATATAAAAGAGAAAAACTACAAGAAATTACAGTCAAAGAGAAATTTGCAGATGAAATAAAATGTAAACTTAAAACTCTACAAAGCCTGTTGGAGGAAAGCGTTGACCAAACTTGGTTGAACATCAAGAATACAAGTCAAACCACTGCAGAAGAATGTCTCGGTCTGTAAACCATGCATAGAAAGAACAGATGGTTCAATCAATAATATTTAAAATGAAGAGCAATATAGAACTGAATGTCAAGAGGCTACAAAAACAGTTCGGCAGCAGAAGCGAGAATATATGAGCAATATAATCAAAGATATGGAAACTAATCAACAGATAAACGAATCCAGAAAGTTTTTTTAAAAGAACTGAAGTTGAACGAACGAACGAACGAACAAACTTTACTTTAAAAGGGTAACAAATTTGGCACGCAGGCCCGTCTTACATTCGGCCCTTTCGATCACTCATCTTTCATTCATCAAATGTGCATGTTACATTTACATAGGGGAAAAAAAAACATTGTCAAATGGATTTTGTAAGCATAAACAATGCATATTACGCATGGTACATTCACATGGAAAAAAACAACAAACATTGTCAAATGAAAGTTGTAAACATAAACAGTGCATATTGCAATGTTGTGAGACACATCCCCCATCCACCCTCACACCCCGCAGCCACCCACACATCCCTCAGACACCCACACATCCCTCAGACACCCACACATCCCTCAGACACCCACACATCCCCCACCCACCCACACATACCTCCACGCACTCACACAGACTCAGGCAAGCATACATGCCGCCACCCACCCACTGATCCCATACCCACACATACATCCCCCACCCATCCCATAACCGACACGCACACACCCACCCAAATGTTCTCCACCACACACCCACAACCACCCAGCAAAACACACATCACAAAACCACACACACATACCCCCGTCAACCCACACATCCCGCACCTATCCATACATACATCCCACACCCTCACACTCACAATTTTCCCCACCCATCCACAATTTTTCCCACCCATCCACACACACATCAGCCAACCTACACCCACTCACCCACCCAATATCCACTACCTCTCAACTACACATCCCCCACCTATACACACATCCCCACCCACAAACACATCTCCCCACCTGCCCACACATATCCCTCACCCATAAACACCCAAATAACACACACCTCCCACCCACACACACCCCACCACCCACATATACACCACCCACACACATCCGCCGCTCACACACATCTTCCCACAAACACACACATCCCCCAACCATACACTCATCTCTCACACACATCCACCCACTCACGTACTCATCCATCAACCACTCACACCCACATATCACCCACCCGTCCATCAACACATGCATCTCTCATCTACTCTCCCACCCACACACCCTAACCACCCTGCCAAACACACATCCCCTATCCTCACATACATCCATCATCCACCTGCACATCCCACACCTCCCCCACCTCTCACACATCTCCCCTCCCACACAAAACTCCACCCATAAACACATTCCCCCCACACACACATCCCCCACATCAATGAAACGAGGGCACCAACACAACATATATGGTTGCTAAAATCAAATGCGCTATCTCGCAACACCAAGATCACAATATACAAAACACTCAGACCAGTTGTGCTGTATGGCTCTGAAATATGGAGTACAACGAAAGGAGGCCTTGTTACAAACCTTTGAGAACAAAGTCTTAAGACCATCTTTCGGCCCATTATACACAAAGTGGAGAGTGGAAAAGAAGAAGCAACAAAGAAATTTATGATTTGTTTAAGTCCCCGCTAATCATTGGTATCATGAAGGCTAATAGACTTCAATGGCAGGGGCATATAGAAAGAATGGAAGATAACAGGGAAACAAAACTCGCTTACATTCAGGAAATAAATGACCGTAGACCCCGAGGTAGACCAAGAAGACAGTGGAGAGATAATATACATACAAACCTACAAGCACTTGGAATCCGCGACTGGCAACAAAAGGTCAACCAGAGAGACGAATGGAGACGGCTTGTATCTGCAGCAAAGAACCTCAATGGCTCGGAATGCTGAAGAAGAAGAAGAAGAAGTAAAGATCCTTGCGCTTGATGCTTGCTGCAAAGAGATTTTATGTCCGGTTCCAGTTTAGTTAACTTCAGTCTCAAGACTCCCCGTTTTGTTATTTATATCCAGCCGATTTCTTCCATTTTCGAATTTCCCCCCTTAACAATCGAATTGCCCCCCTGTGGGGCGTGGGCCCCACGTTGGGAAACACTGCTGTAGGCTGTCTAAAGAAATATGTATCTGCTTTAGTTCACCCAGTGACTGTGTGTATGGTTGATCAGTTAACACATTATTATTATGTATTCTGCAGTGTGCAGCAACAATGATCGCAGTCTTCGACATCCCTGTAAGAACTGTGGTGTTTTTTTTTTTTTCAAGTTATTTCTTGATTTGACCAGTATATTGTTGTCCATATTTCTAAGCATATTAGGTGTTCAAAGTGTTTGAATACCTTTTTGCTTTTTTAAACTTCTTTGGCAATGAACTACCAAGGTTTTTTTTTTATCAACACTGATTTGATTATGATTCTTAGATCAGCCTTTTAAGTTCAGATAACCACAAAACTTCTTTTTTAAGTGTTCTTAAATTTGCCATGCATTATATTTTAAAGCTACACCTTATAACTGAGTTTATCCATGTGTTTGATTGTTCGTTGGCTTTCAGACATTCAAGGCGATAAACCAGCATGATTATTTTCCTGTCTCCACTCTCTCTATCTCTCTCTCTCTCTCTCTCTCTCTCTCTCTCTCTCTCTCTCTCTCTCTCTCTCTGCATATCCTTTACAGGACATTGCAGTAAACCCCAGCATGTTTTGACTGTTCGTGATTTCTTGGTAAGTTTACATTCAGTAGTGTACTATAGCTTTTTGAATGACCGGCACTTATACTTTGTATGGGAAACCAACGCCAGGCGGTCAGCTTCCAAATCTTCCACGCCTGTGTTTCAAACACGGTATGCGGGAGTACAAATTAAATTCGGAACTCCTTTCACCACAGAACCGGTCTCCACTGGAATATATATTTTCTTACAGCAGCTTGTCAAGGGGGAGGGATGTGCAGATATCATGACCATCACCAGTATCACCATCATCATCATTTTCATTATTATCATCATCGTCATCATCATCAATCTCTACAAATCTCCATCATCGCTGTTCCGGATCAAATCTTTTGATATTATTTCCCCAATGCCAACATCTTAGGCTCAGTGCAGGATTTACGTATAAGCTAAATAAGCTATAGCTTAGGGCCCCCAAGAAAGTGGGGCCCCCAAAAAATATTGTCCTAGTGAGCAATTGTCATATATGTATACTTAAATATACTGCAGTATTATTAGCGATTTCGTTGCTAACGGAGGACGAAGCGCAGTATACGAAAATAACCCTGTCGTGTTTCCTATTGGATAAATACGAAACTGTTTTTATGAAAATCGCGAATGACAACTTTAACGAGGGGTCAAAGTGTTATTCTTCAGTCCTGCATGCTTGAAAGCTATTGCAAGTGAATTGTTTGAAGAATATTTTCCACTGTTTGACAAAGGTAAGGAAGTTTATAGTTTGGCTTGTTTATTGTCAAAGGTAAGCTAATTTAACCTGCATTTTTGAACTGCGCACTGCGCAACAAATTTTACATATAAATGTTGAGTTTCAACAATATTCGTTATGCAGAAGACATAGAATAAAAAAAAATTCTGAGCACGGTCGTGGTGTGTACTCTTATTAAATTCATAATGTCGGAATCGCGGCATATTGGATTGGTGTCTGCTTTTTTTAATAAACAAGAAGATTTACAATCACCATGTTAAACAAAATATCAATATACGTTTAAATTCTATTACATATTTATTTTGTTGCTTTATATTTATTGGATTTATTGTTCATCTTGCTACATGACTTAAAATTTATGAAAGTCAAGTCAGTTTTCAAACTTGTCCATCGTCCATTGCTGAAATTTAATTGACTGGTTCACAGTTTTATTTGTATTGATAAATGTCTTATCAAGGGAATTATACTTTATTGTGCATTTATGAATGCTGTGTCCATTTTTGCACACAACTATAGAAGTTCTAGCAAGATTCGTTATGCAGAGGTGTGGAAAAAAATATTTTGTTAGACCACCTGGTTACATCTTTACAATCGGGAAAATTCACAATGGCGGCATTCCAGCATATAATATCACACTAGTGTCTGTTTTTATTGAAACACTGGAGATGTAGAATCATAATATACAAAATATCAAATAATTTCTACAGATAATTTGTGTTGTTGATTTAATAATTTTTATTCATGTGACGTGGCGGAACCATTGTTGATTTGTCTGCCCACAGTTTGCAAGATGTCAACCAGAAGTTATAAAAGTGGAGCTCAAAAGAAGAAAAAGACGCAGAGAGCTGAAGAAAAGTTTAGCAAGATAACAAAATTAGATAGTTTCTTAACAAAGATAGATAAGGGGCCTGATGAACCAAAAGCGTCTACCACAGTGAGTCAGTCACAGGATATTCACCCTATTCCTGATACAGAGCCTGGTACATCTAGTTGTATAGAATCTACTTCAACGAATGAAGCAACAAATATTAATATTAATAAACCAGAGAGTAGTACAAGCACAGAAGATTCAGCATCAAAAAACAAACATAATGATGTTGGGGTATGGGGTGATTTAAGTAAAGATGAGATTTTATACTGGGTAGAAAAAGGTCTGTCAGAATGTCAGCACTCAAATGGTTCATTTGAAAAATCAAAGAAGCTTTTTGCAAACCAAGACAGATATTGCTCGAAAAGCTTGTTCTATCCCAAACGGGCTAATGGTGAAAAATATTACAGAGAATGGTTAGTATATTCGCCAGCAACTGGTCGTGTATACTGTTTCGTGTGTAAACTCTTTTCAAATTCTTCTACACCATTATCATCCGATGGATTTTGTGATTGGCGAAACACCTATTTAGTTCAAAGGCATGCAAACTCTGTAGACCATAGAAAAGCTTCGGTAACATATCTTACAAGAAAACGTGGCTCAACAATTGACTGCCAGCTAGCAGAACAGATAAATAATAAACAGCAGTACTGGAAAAATGTTCTTGAACGAGTTGTGGCAGCCATAATTACTATGGCAGAGCGTGGTTTACCTTTCAGAGAAGATAAGGAAACATTTGTTTCTCCTCACAATGGCAATTTCCTTGGATTACTCGAACTTATAGCAAAATTTGATCTTTTTCTAGCAAGCGATATACAAAAATTTAGGAATAAAGGATCAGGTGTCACATCTTATCTTTCTAAAACAATATGTGATGAATTTATCCAAATTATGGCACATAAAGTAAGAGACTCAATCTTGGATGATTTAAGAACTGCAGGGTACTTCAGTTTATCTGTAGATTCCACTCCAGACCGGTCCCATATTGATCAGCTCACTGTTATTGTGAGGTATGTTTCACCAGATGATGGGCTCCCTATTGAACGTTTTCTAACTTTCCTAGAGATGGGTAGCCACACGGGGGAAAGTATGGCTAAGATGGTGCACAACTATCTTACAAAATAGTGCAAAATAGATTTTAGTAAGTGTCGAGGCCAGTCATATGATAATGCTGCCAATATGTCTGGCAAATACAAGGGTATGCAAGAAATAATATTGAAGATTAACAAGTATGCTATGTATATTCCATGTGCTGGTCATTCCCTGAATCTTGTTGGTAGAGCAGCAGTAGACTGTTGTTTAGAGGCAGTAAACTTTTTTGGAATTGTTCAAGAAATATATAATTTCTTTTCATCATCTACACATAGATGGGCAGTACTGTTGTCATTCTTAAAAGATGATTCAAAGGTTCCAAAGTCTTTGTCAAAGACTAGATGGGAAGCACATTCAATGGCCACAAGTGCAATACTTGATAGTTATGATGGAATAATTTCTGCATTGCATCAGCTGCATATTGATACTACAGAGAAAGGCGAAACAAGAAATCAAGCCATAAATATTTTGAATAAAATAGAGGAGTTTGAATTTATGGTATTGTTATGTTTGTGGAGTTACTTGCTAGATGAATTTCACAAGACTAGTCAATCACTGCAAGACCCCCAAATTAGTCTAGATGTATGTAGGAAATTGTATGCTTCATGTTCCAAGATTAACTGCCTTTCAGGAGAACAGGTTCTGTATAGCATTTCAGTACCTTTTTTTCTCTTTTTCAATACGAGTTGCTTATTACGTAAAACACTTTCCACTTTCTGATATTCAATAAGAGTGGCTTATTACATAAAACACTGTCCACTTTGTGATATTCAATAAGAATGGCTTATTATGCAAAACACTTTCCACTTTGTGATATTCAATAAGAATGGCTTATTACGTAAAACACTTTCCACTTTCTGATATTCAATAAGGGTGGCTTATTACATAAAACGCAGTCCACTTTGTGATATTCAGTAAGAATGGCTTATTACGTAAAACACTTTCCACTTTGTGATATTCAAAACCATCTCCCTGGTCTAGGTGTTACATGACTTTCTCCGTTATCCCGTATATTCTCGTGAGTAATGTGACGTGTGTGAGAATCGGTAGCGGTTCGCTCTGTATCGGTAACATACGGGGCATGTGAGCCGGTCGCTCAGGAAGCAATTGCAAGCTACTGAGCGTAATCTTGCCTAGTACATCAATAACAGCTGAAAAATGCTGATGTTGACTGCAACGTCCTATAAGGGATATTATATATATTATTAATATATTATATAATATATTAATATATATATTAAACCACTTCCACACAGTCTGCCTAAGGAAGCTACTGAAGATTAAATGGCAAGACAAGATTCCAGACACTGAAGTCCTAGAAAGAGCATCCATGCCCAGTATCCACACTATATTGATGAAGAATCAGATTCGTTGGGCTGGTCACTTGACTCGCATGCCAGATCACAGGCTCCCTAAACGAATTTTTTACAGCGAATTTATTCTGTTCTTAATCTCTGGCGTTCGTCTTCCAGCTTGTAGCGAAATGACCGGAGTTTCGTCTTCGCTATTGTATAGTCAAAGGGAACCTACCTTGCAAAGTCTTGCCGGGGTTACCCAAGTAGTTGACTTGTGTCCCTTTGTTGCCTGGAACAGAATGTTCTGGAAGGCTAATGTAGCAGTATGTGTATATGGGGTGGGCAAAACTACAGCACGCTTGAGCATCAGGGTGGAATGGGAAGAAGGATGCTCAAGTCGTGACGTAGTTTGTTGTTAGGAACGAGTCAACATCTGGGCCTGGAATAGAGAAGACGCCATGTTGTATGAAGGCTGTAGAAGTTGTCATCAAGATGAAATAAATATCTATTTACACGCAAACAAAGAACTCGTTAGTCCTATTTATCTGTGCGCTGTTATAAAGGACTTAATTGGTGCCGTGACCAGGATTTGGATTCGAACTTGGAGTGTCGTCGCAGAATCACAATATGCTGTCCAGGTCGAACATCGAACTAAAGTCAAAGTTTTGAAGATCACGTTCTGCTTACATCAAATACCCAGAGATAGTACGGCACGGTTCTATACTTATGTTGAACGAAAAAGCGAAGTTGAAAAATGGCCACTAAGTCGTCTGTGAGAATTACAGCAGCCAAAAGCCCCGCTAGGGGTGGTTGTCTGTGATTATTTTTCAGAGTTCTCGTTGCTATCAAGATTCCTAGATGTATAGGCAGTCGTTGTCACCTGAGTTCCTGAGTTATGAAAGCCGGCTTGCTAGGGTGAGTTGCTGTACAGTGGTGATCATCTCGCCGAGCTGAAGAGAGAGAAAGACCAGCACGTTTTTTTTCTGGATCGTTTGAAATAAGAGGCTCAGGAAAAAGAAACCTTCAAGGCAAGTCGAATCAAGTAGAAACATTTTACTAACAGAGCAGTTGTCTACTTCTCGTTAAGATAGATTGTGCCTGGAGCGAACTAAAAGCCGCAGAATCCTGACCTTGAGACTTTTTGAGGAATAAGAAGAAATGGAAAGCTCATTAACAGCAGCGATACCGCTAAAGAACTCTCGGAAGTGGGAGAGGCAGACTGGGCTGTCGACCTACTGAAATTATCGCTTTTCCTGAATTACACCGATTCTCAAGACGTCGCTTTGATGTGCCCTGTATCGCGTGAAAAGATGCCAAAAGTCTGGAGGGATCCAACCAGAAGTTGAAGTTACTGAGACGTTGGAAGAAGAACTCCCTAACTACCTGAAGTGCGTGATCGATTGGAGGAGCATTTCAACTGGCACAGACTCCTGGCGTTTGAATTCTACCTGATATCGAACATAGAAGAATCCGTCTTTCTTGGATCGGGAGCAAATTAGGGTAATTGGTGAACTTTAAATATTATTTTACGTACAATTGACTAGTTGAACAATTCTGTTGTGTAAAGTAAATACGATCATATTGTTAATTTAGCTGGTTACGAATGTGAATTTGATTTATTGGTGCATACATAAATATTTCAGCATGACAGAACAAGATTCATTGGTACAAGTTTTGACGGGGGTAGGAACAACGGTAGACTTCATACTGTTATAAAACAACAGAAAATGGCAACTGAAATTGTTAAGTTTAGTGGACAGGCAAGAGATTTTAAGAAATGGATAACTTCCATAGAGAAATATGCGTATTTGGTGTCTGCATCAGATGAAGAGAAAATGAGACTTGCTTATCAGGCAGCAACAGAACCGGTTTCGGATCATATCCGAAGGAAATTAGAGGCTAGAGTAGATGAGACATGGGAGCAGTTCAAAGACGACCTGGCCCATAAGTACGCGGAAATAACGGATCCACAACATGCGTTTTCGGTGTTGAGACAGTCTAAACAAAACACTGGAGAGACGGTACAATTGTTCAGCGATAGGTTGATTAACCTGGCTGAAGAGGCATTCTTGGGACAGAATGTACGAGGAGAGGAGGTGGAGAGGATGTTAGTCGGGATTTTTGTAGATGGCATAAAATCCGATGGATTGAAGTTTAAGCTGATGAGAGAAAACCCTGAGAGGTTATCACAAGCTGTAGACATTGCGGTACAAGAAGAAAATTTGAGACGTAGATTTAGATTGAGAACAGGACGAGAAATAGGAACTAGTCGAGAAGACAGGATTGAGGAGCCTATGGAGATAGGACAAACAAGGTTCGGATGGAATAGGAGAGGAGGTATACAGACGTTACAAGGTGGTAATAGAAGTGCTTATGATGAAAGAAGACATATGAGGTATCCTACAAGTGAGACAGTAGGTAAAACGAACAACACAAATATAGTCTGTTGGTTTTGTGGTCAACGCGGACATGTTTCTCATTTTTGTGATAACAGGCGTGTCCAGTCGAATACACAAAGTAGAAATGGCAATAGCAGGTTGAATAGGAATGTTGAAGATAGACACAGGAATTTTACAGGTACAAGAACGCAGGAAAACCGGCGCCCTACCTATTAAATAGGACCTGTTGTAGGAGGGAAAATAATAAGGTCCCAAGGTTTAAAGAATATGTTAATAACAGGCATAGTAGGACGAGTAGAGAATACTTTCAACTAGAGGAAATCAAACAGTTTACAGAAAATAAAACAGATCATAGCTCATATATAATAGAAATAGGAAAATATAGAGTTCGTACATTAATCGATTCAGGAGCTCAGGTTAGTGTAATTAAAGAAAGTTTTTTGTATAAAATAATGAGAAATTGTAGAATATTTAAGAGTCATAATAATCTTCACTCTGTTACAGGACAGAAGTTACAAGTAATTGGACAGACAATGATCACTTTTAAATTAGGGGGGATCAACGTAAGACATCTTTTTCATGTAGTAAAAGATTTAAATAGAAACATGCTTATAGGAAGAGATTTTTTAATAAAAAACGGAGTAAGACTTCTCTTTGATTTACACAAATTAAAATTCAAGGACGTATATGTAGATATGGAAGAAGACATGCATATATCGGCACTAGTTAGAATTAAAATGTCCACGACGTTAAAACCACAGTCGGTTAATTTGATACAAGCCAAGATAAAGAGAAACCCATATTATGTGGCAGGACACACAGTTAGAATTACTGAATTGCAAAAGGAGGTAATTGATGAGCCTGGTCTTGAAGTCCCGGATGGAATAATATCGTTAGATAAACACTTAACCTTTCCAGTAATGATTATTAACAACACAGGTAGAGAAATCAAATTATACAGAGGATGTGTAATAGCCAAACTAGAACATAACATTAGTGACATATTGGCAACGGATAGAGTAGAAATGTCGGGAACAAATTATTCAGAAACTTCTAGTGAAAGAGTTAATAACAGACGCGGACGCGGAAGAAGATGGAACGTACAAATGGATGAATTGATCCATCCATTCAGAAGAAATACAGCCCAAATACATTCACTAGACAAAATGACAAGGGAACAAGAATTGTTGGCACAGTTAAAAGCTCCACCAGAAAATAAGAAAGTATTAGAACAACTTATAAAAGAAAATCAGGATGTTTTTGCAATTAATGATTTAGAATTGGGAAAGACAAAAACAGTTACAATGGAAATAGATACGGGAGACCATCCACCAATTAGTTTAAAACCATATAGAACTCCATTAAGAAATAGGGAAGTGGTTGAAAAGGCAATAGAAGATATGTTGAAAGCAGGAATAATAACAAGATCGGAGTCAGAGTGGTCATCTCCGATCGTCATCGTGACCAAACCTGATGGTTCACATCGATTCTGCTGTGACTACAGGGCGTTGAACAAGATCACTAAGAATGTAGCGTACCCACTGCCGGTGATTGATGATATTTTGGGGTTGCTTAATGGCTCCACATTCTTCACGACGCTAGACGCAAGATCAGGATTCTGGTGTATCCCGATGTCGGAAGACGCTCAAAAGAAGAGTGCTTTTTGTACTCATATGGGTTCTTACGAATTCTTACGAATGCCATTCGGGGTTCGAACGGCCCCATCTCACTACATGCTGTTAATAAATGAGGTATTAGAGGGTATGCAAAAGTTTGCATTGGCATACATAGACGACATTCTAATCTATACAGCAGGGGATGTGGATGATCACTTAAAACATGTCAGATTAGTATTCGACAGATTAAGAGTACATGATGTTAAATTGAAGCTTAGTAAATGCCAGTTTTTAAAAACAGAAACAAAATATTTGGGGTATATTATTAATAGAGACGGAATTAAACCAGACCAAGACAAGATAAAGGTTATTAAAGAGTTACCTCCTCCAACTAACGTAAAAGAAGTGCGTGCTTTTATTGGAACCTGTGGGTATTATAGGCGCTTTATCCCAGGGTTTTCAAAAATAGCAGAGCCTATTACTAATTTAACGGGCAAATACGCTAGATTTAAGTGGGATGATGAGTGTCAAAAAGCGTTCGAGTTTTTAAAAAATAGCTTAACAGTGGTACCACTATTGACGCATCCAGATTTGAATAAACAGCTAATACTATATACAGATGCTTCCGATAATGCTATAGGAGCCTGTTTGGTTCAACCATATGAAGGAAAAGAATCTGGAATACCAGGGGTTAAAAATGAAAGGCCAATTTATTTCTTGTCTCATAAACTTAGCAGGTCTCAACGAAAATGGGCGACTATCGAGAAAGAGGCTTATGCTATACACTATGCTCTCCAAAAACTAAACTACTACTTACATAACGCAAATTTTGTTATTAGAACTGACCATATGCCTTTAAAATCTCTGTTAGAAGCTCCAGTACAGAACAGGAAGATACAGCCGTGGGCATTGAATCTACAGGGATACAATACGAAAATTGAATACATTCCAGGTAGGATTAACACATGTGCTGATTTATTGTCTAGGATCCCGTATCCACAGTCATCAGGAGACACAGAAGATGAAGGTGAACCAGAGATCGACGACCGAAACTGGCAAGTGAATATATTAGATTCTGTCATAATAAATAGAGAAGAGTTTGAGAGTTTACCATCGGATCAAGAGTCTGAACCTAGAGCAGAAGACCCACATTTAGCTCAATTTAATATGAAAGAAGAACAAGAATTAGATCCAAAGGTCTTACAAATAAAACAGAAATTAAAAGAAACGGAGGAGAATAAATATAAGAAGAATTATTTAGTTTTGCAAGACGACGAACAGTTATATTATATGAGTGAAAGGAACGAACAGCTAAGGAAATATATTCCAAAACATTTGGAAAATGAAGTTTTAAAAGCATATCATGATGAGAATGGTCATCTCGGTCGTGATAAGTTGGTAAAAGCACTTACAAGTAAATATTATTGGCCGAACTTATTTAAATCTGCTTGTAAATATGTAGATACGTGTGAAAGATGCAGATTAAGGAATATGAAAATAATTAAGTGTCCCTTACAAGATACAGATATTCCTCAGTTTCCTATGCAAAAAATTAGTTTAGATATATCGGGTCCTCACCCTAGAACATTGTCAGGAAACGTGTATTTAATTCATATAGTAGACGTCTACAGTCCTTGGCCAGAAGTTTATGCAATCCCAGATAAGAGCGCAGATACTGTCATTAATATTTTTTTACAAGAGTTCGTACCAAGATTTAGTTGCCCACAAAGTATACTTACGGATAATGGTAGGGAATTTGTAAATAAAAAATTTGAAAAGTTATTAAAAGATTTGAATATAAACCATATAAAGACCTCATACTATAGACCTTCTTCAAATGCTAAGAACGAACGACAACATAGGACATTATACGATATTATAGCAAAGATCGTCGATGAACATGAAAAAGATTGGGATTTGTTCCTGGGACCAGCGCTTAGCGCTATACGCACAAATCAAAATGAGAGCACAGGGTTTTCACCATTCTATTTAATACACGGGAGAGAACCAGTACTACCTATAGATAATCTGTTAAAACCAAGACGGAAATATATGGGGGAAGACTTTCAAGAGACTATCATACAGGAAATGCATAAAGCACACGTAAGACTAAAGAATAATATAATTAAAGCTAGAGAAAAACAGAAAAAGTACAAAAACGTGAATATAAAATTACAGGAGTTTAAAGTAGGTGATAGAGTTTATTATAAGAAGCATAGAAGGAACTCCAAGTTTGATGCTCGTTGGGTTCCAGGTTATTACGTTTTGGAAAAGCTAGGAAAAGTATCGTATAGTATCAAGAACCAGGTCACGGGACATGTGGCAAGGGCACACGTGGAACACTTAAGAAGAGATGAGGATGAGAGGGAAAATAATAATTATAATAATAATTATTATTCAGACACTGGATATTTAGATGAACAAGTCGTCAGAGGAGCTACAATAACCCCAGGTTTTAGAAAAGATCCAGCACAAAATCAGTTAATAACAACTCCAGTTTACGATGATACTCAAGAACAGACAATACCGAAAACGGTAGAAGAAGAAAATGTGAATGAGAATCATTATGATAGTATAAAGTCTATGGAAGAGGAAACAGGTGCTCCATTTAAGAATACTAGACAAGCAAAGAAAAGAAGAATAGATAAACAAAGAGAAAGAGGAGTAAAAAGACAGAGAAGAATTAGAGATTATTCAACAAGCGGTGAAGATATGCCTCTACTAGAAAGGTCCTTAAGAAATAATGATAGACAAATTAGATGGGATATTGAACGGAAGAGATTAGCGGCTGCTAGCGAGAGACATACAGGTGAAGAAGAGGAAATGGATGAAAAGTCGGAATCAAATAGTAGTATGGAAGAAACTAATAAGTTATACGAAGAAGAAGATATTGATGTGGAGATAGCACTTATTCAAAGAAACTTGGAGTTATTGAAGAACTGGAAACGTAAGAAGTAAATAATTAGAATATACTGCAGATGGCAAGATATAAATTTCATAGTGTAAAAAGGAAAGAGATACTCGATGAATTATGTGAAACGGTGGAAATGGAAAATAAGTTTCATGGTGTAAAAAGGAAAGAGATACTTGATGAAGTATATGAAACGGTGGAAATGGAAAAGGCTTCTATGGATACTTTTCATAAATGGTCTTAAGGAGTAGTTAAGCATTGAGATAACTAATATAGATGTAGGTTCGAGTGAAGCATATATTTTTTCCTCTCTGTGATGGAATTGCTGGTTGATTTTATGTTTCAACTTCTTGAGTTTTCGTAGATAGTTAAGTAGTTAATGGTACAGCAGGTAGATGTACTCTATAGTAAATAGACAAGTTTGATTGGTGCTAGAAATACCGTGGTTAACGGTAATGATTAAGAAGTTGTAGTGATGTTTGGTACAAATCCAAGGGAAACAATTGGTGTGCCGAGCCACAGGTTAATTAGTAGATAGATGACGGCTGGTACATTGAGATGACAATAGAATAATCGCCACATTAGTAATAGATAAAATGAGTTGACCTGTAGTTTACAGTGCTTGCTTAAGATGATATTCCAGATATTATGATGTGTTAGGAGTTAAGCTGGAAAAAGATAGAAAATTGTGAGGGGGAGAGAATCAATGATAGTACAGTCATTGGTGATTAGTGATTTTTTTTTTTGGGTAGAGAGAACAGATATTGTTCTAAGTCAAGAAATTGGTCTGTATATATGTATACTTGGCAGTGAGTTGTTTTGTTTTCTCGGTTATAAAAAAATAATGGAATGACTTGTGTGAATAGATATGTGTTACCTTGGTTCGTATAAGAAGCCAATGTTGCTGGGTCACTTTACGTAGTTAATTCTAAGTGAATTATATTATTTTTTTTTTGAAAACCTTCTCTTTAGCGAGAAGACAGTTGTTTTATTGAGTCTGAGTTTTAATGCCTCATATATAATATGTTTTTTTTGATTGGTTTGGTCCTGTAAAAGGATTGTTATTATTTGATTGTAGAATAGGATTGTGGTGTTCTTAGACTTTTGCGTACAAACTATTGGTCCGTAAAAGAGACCAATAGTGATAGGTAGTAATAGAATATTTTCTTATGATTTGATAAGATGCATGTTATATTATTTTAAAATGTGTTTTTCTTTGAATGAGTTGATATCTTTAGTTAATATGAGGGGAAACATAAATTTGTGTAAAAAACTATTTGGGGGGTATGATGTCCTGTTTTGATTTTATTTCGCTTAACTCATAATTTAAATAAGTTGTTTTGTGTATTAGGTTACTTTGTTAGCAAATATGTTACAAATTTAATTAAGTAAGTTTAATTTTCAAATAGTTATGGTGTTGGCTAAAATAGAGAAAATACATAGGGCTTTATTTTAGACCCTTCGTTCAGAAAAGAGTTAATAAAACTACTAAGGGGCTAATAGAGAGACACATACATGCTCTTTGTGAATATTATGTGGCTGTGATAATAGGCATGAAAAGGTTCTTTTGGATATGAAGTATTAGAAACGAAGGTCGGGGATGGATATGTGTAAAAATAGGAGCTGCATTATATGAAGATATAAGGTTGGGTATATGACTGTGAATGGCAGCATATAAGCTGGATAGGTGGACAAGGAAGCAGATCATGGGATGTAAGGGGGTAAGATATAGGAGCTGTGAAAAATCAGCGTTAATTAAATTTAAAATGTTCATGGAATATGAACGTTGGTTCGTGGTCAAAGATGAGATAACGGAAATATAAATTGTGGATGGCAATATAAATGTTGAACATATAAATGTTGAGAAAACTTATATCAACTTGATTTATAGGGAACAAAGATGTATTTCATAAGATGTATTTTAAAAAATTGTTTACAAAATTTTTTTGTTGGCAAGAGAGGTAAATGTGATTGTGTTGACTATCCATTCCTTTATGTAAATGTGATTGTGTTGACTATTCGTTCTTTATACTTTTCACTGGGTGCGCACCCCTTCTTTACTTTTTCTAACTACGTTGTTTTCTGTGTTGTGAAAGAGTGAGGAATTTCATAATGTCAAGTGTATGATAATGGTTATACGAGCTGTTCTTATGATATATATTTTGTACAGGAACACTTTTGAAGAGCCAAAAACGAACAAGAAATGTATAGTGGTTTACTATATGGCAGGGGAAAGAGTTACGAATAGATTGTTTTACTTAAAGTAAAGTTAAGTTGGTTTGGGGAAGGTTAGAGGAGTTGTGGGAGATAAGGAAAGAGGGGGAATAGAGTAAGGGGATTGGGAGTAAAGACTTTTTAAAGGAAAAAGTCTTTCGAAAACATATGAAGGTGTAGCAGTATGTGTATATGGGGTGGGCAAAACTACAGCACGCTTGAGCATCAGGGTGGAATGGGAAGAAGGATGCTCAAGTCGTGACGTAGTTTGTTGTTAGGAACGAGTCAACATCTGGGCCTGGAATAGAGAAGACGCCATGTTGTATGAAGGCTGTAGAAGTTGTCATCAAGATGAAATAAATCTCTATTTACACGCAAACAAAGAACTCGTTAGTCCTATTTATCTGTGCGCTGTTATACTAACTTAGTTCAGCATACTGCGTCAAAGTTACCGAGCCATGAATCGCACGGGGCAACTTCACTAAAGCGTGTAAGCGGCGTACAATTCAGACTGAAGGTCGAAACTTAACTGGGGTTTCAGTTCAGTTGAAGTGCAGACCGTTTGTTCGAAGGACGTCGTAAAGTGTTGCTGTGTGAACTGTGTATATGGCAGTCAAAGAAGCCCTATCTTTTCACCAGCATGTTGACCAAGCTTTCGATGTTGTGAAGGTATTTGCAATTAGTTAGTATGGTATTTTCGGGTTGATGTTTCGCGCTCAGCGTGGGCAACATAGACATTTCATCAGGTTAGCTCATGCATAGACGGGATCGGAATAAATGGGACATAGCCGAAATTGGGATGTGGAAGGGATGGCGTTATCATCCACCAGTTAGGGGCATCCTAAGTGTTTGAGGCGATGTGGTAGCCCAGTAAGTATGGTATATTCAGACTCAGGGTATTTGGGCCTTTAAAATGAATCTATGCATGAAGGGGTTTGGTGATGATAATCGCCGGTCGGGGTCAGCGCGACGAAGAGGTCAATAAGTGACTTCCAGCGAACGCTGGTGTCACAAAATAAAACCGTGTGTTTAACCGGTTGATTATTATAGAGGATTTTTTGTGATTAACCGGACTATCTGCTAAGCAACAAGGGTTTCAACGAATACAGAGAAAACATTCATAGTTGTGGCTACACGTGTTTCCAAAACAGGTCGGGCAGAAATAACAGTTGTACTTGTACATCTGGTTGACGGATTGGCCACTGTCGGAAGTGCGGGAGCCGAATCTCGACATCGCCTTGACAGGTTTGTCAACATTTGAATGCAGATGGAAGCCGTGAGATCACAGGGGCAGATGTAAAACGGAAGTACCTAGTACGGAAAACAGTGCATCTGTCAATTCTTGGTTTCCGGAACATCAAGATGATTGGCAGCTTGGTATCGAAACTCTTTGTTGGGAGTTTACAGAAACTAGCTGGCTTGTTTTGAGAATCTAGGCAATTACTGACAACTTTGACAGGATTTAAGCCAGGAAAATAGTTCTTGACAGGGGATGATTTGCCACTGTGCCATCTGTGTGGGGGAGTAAAGGATAACGTCACGTGGACAACTTTGGTAGGTTGCCATATAAACTCGAGTTGAGATCAACTAGGGTGGACTTGAATAATGCTCTAGACAGAGTGCAGGGCACTGCAGTGCCAGTGGAAATAATATCTACCGTGTGTTAATTAGTGACTTAATTTTACGCGTGCCTATATGGCAGATGTAGATATGATTTATAGGACTGCAGTAGTGCCATTTAAGGTATAACTTATTATAATATATTCGTTATAATTACTATAGACTGTGGCCTTGTTAAACTATAGTGTGATGATTAGCACTGTTAGTGGAAACTAGCTAGAGTAGTGAAGTGATACTTGGCTCTGTTAGCTAGAATAGATTAGTGAAGTGTTGATAAGCTTTACTAGTTGAGAATTGAGTAATGAAGGATAATTGGGATCTTCCCGTAGGTGTCCCTGGTGGGCGGGGTTCCGCATTCTGTTTGCTGATTTTTTTCTTTGTCATAGCCTGATTCGGCTCTAGGTGGGTAGCTAATCTGCTCTATGACTAATTCTAGTTAGCTAAAGATCATTAAGCAAGGTGATAGGCTTACACTCAGCCGAAAGGATCAGTGACTAGTACTACCACCAGATGTGTTGTTTCTATCCTAGGTTCCCTACCAGATCCAAGGAAACTCTACAAGTTTTGGGAAAGAATTAAAAAACCCATTCTGAAGAACACCAGTTCAAGAGTCAATAAAGTTGCATACAGAAACATAACTTACGCTAGAAGGAAATTGATTCATCAAAGAGAGTGATGCATATTGATGCACCACACAGCATTAGACAGTAGTAACGAACCGAGAACCGGCTAAAAGTACCTAGTGTTAGTACAGTAACAATTAACATTAGTAATTAGCACTTATGGACTGAATGGTTCGATGTGCAACGAGGATGATCTGTCGAATAACTAACTAACTAACTAACTGCGTACACACTACAAAAGACTTGTGCAGTTTGTTTAGGAACATTAGGAACGGACATTGTGTAGAGTGCAACCGGTCCCTGATTAACTCTTAATACCACCGGTGTCTATTTCGGATGTTCATGAAATTGGATTACCAGAGGTCTACAGAGGCAAAGCATTATCCGGCAAGATGGTTCCGGCAACGGGTGAGACGTACTTGTTCTGACGTAACGTGCTGTGGTCTATCTTTGCTGTGATCAGCTGACTGAGTTGATGTCTGAGAGACAGAGTCTACACACTTTATAGAACACGTCACACATTTTCTTCGCATACACGTCTCATATACGTTACACTTTTATTTTAATAAATTACTCTTTATTAATTTTTAGAAGCAAGAGTTGTTGAGTATGTTGCGTTGGGGAAGTATGAGAAGGGGGCATAGTACGACAGTGTGAGAGTGATAGGAAAAGGTGTCCATAGGCTGATGGAGTGTGTTGGACGGAAGCGGGTGGATTCTCCAGAATATTGAGGGGGAAAAAATAATATTATAATGTGGGTGTCGGATCTCCTCACTCCAGGGACGACACTTTAAAGGAGGACACGACATTATTGGGGGCTCGTCCGGGATCTTTGGACAGCGGGATCTCTCGTAAACGGGATCTTAAGACAGCGGGATCTCTCGTAAACGGGATCTTTGGACAGCGGGATCTCTAATAAACGGAATCCTTGGACAGCGAGATCTCCTGCAAGCAGGAACCTTTGACAGTGGGATCTTCTTGACAACGGGGTCTTTTGACACGGGATCCTTAGTTATAAGAGGGAGATATCATTTTGGAGAATCCAGCTAGAGTGAATGTGGATAGGGGTTAGGACTAATATCTTACCTGTTCACACTTCACACGTCTGCATAGGTCTGTGGTCCTGATTCTACTCTTGTCACTGCGTGAATGTGCTGTGTGTGGTAATATCTAGATTTATAGTACTTGTTCATATATCTGTATAGTAATTTGCAGTTATATTGTACTAGACCTGCTAGCTTACCTCTCCGTATAATGGCCACCCCTAAACTTAGCACAGCAGAATTAAAGGCAAAGGGGGAGGACATGGGATTGGGGGGTTCTGCTCTAACGGATTACATACAGGAAGTGGAGAGAGAGTATCGTCAAGCAGAAAGGGAAGATCGAAAGGCCGAGCTGGAATTGAGAAGGATGGAGTTGGAACAAGCAGCTAAGAAATTGGAAGCTGAGCAAGCAGCTAAGAAATTGGAAGCTGAGCAAGCAGCTAAGAAATTGGAAGCTGAGCAAGCAGCTAGGAAATTGGAAGCTGAGCAAGCAGCTAGGAAATTTGAAGCTGAACAAGCAGCTAGGAAATTAGAAGCTGAACAGGAAGCACAGAAAAGGGAGCACGAGTACCGGATGAGGGAACTCGAGTTGAAGAGTCAATCTAATGGAGAAACTGAGGGAGCAGTTGGTGGTTCCTCTATCCCAGGATCAACACCAGTAGGTGGACATGGGTACCATGCTATGAAGTTTCCTTTAGCGGTCTACGAGGAGGACAAAGAGAAGATTGATCAATACCTTCAACGCTTCGAGGCTATGTCAGTTGCTATGGGTCTGGAGCGTAACAAATGGAATCTTAAGCTATCCCAGGGATTACGCGGGACCGGATACGAGGTTTATACTCGCCTGCCACCAGGACATGAGAACAATTATGATGAGTTAAAGACGGCTCTGCTGAAACGATTCGAGGTTACGTCACATACCTACCGGAAAAAATTTCGAGCAGCGAAACGAGAACCGGGAGAGTTGTTTGCCGCCTACAGTTTGCGTCTTAAATCTTATCTCCATAAGTGGATGGATTTGGCTGGGTTCGCACATGACTATGAGAGTCTGGAAGAGCTCATGGTGGTCGACCAGTTGAAGAAGCAAATGTCTAAACCTCTCAGGACGTTCCTGGGAGAACAAGGAGCAGAACGTATTGACCTCGTGACTAAATTAGCAGAACGGTTCGTCGAGGTACATGGGGAGGCAGGGGAAAACCTTTCCACCAACTCCAAAAGTCAAGAGAAACATGACAAGAAGAAAACCAAAAACTCAGGAACAAAAAAGTGGGAACCTTATGTGCAAAAATCAGAGGATAGTTCAGAGAAGAAGAAGGAGGGAAGCAAGAGCACTTCAAGCTCTACACCAAAACGACCGTGGTCGGAGAAGTGGTGTTCAATTTGTAAGTCACCCTCTCACAATACGAGGGACTGCAAATCGAAGGCTAAGAACCCTCACTTCGCAGCATGTCAAGTGACTTCCAAGGAGGTTGTCACGGAAAATGCCAAGGTCAACAAGGAAGCTCGCCACCAGGAGAGCTCACTCAAGTCTGGCAATAGAAAATCTAGGACAGGGAAATGGTGCAACCAATGCCAGTCGAATACGCACAATGCTATTGGCTGCAGAGGAGAGTCAGGAGACACTCAATTCGTCGTGTGCCCCGGGAAACCTAAGGTGGAGCCCACCGAACAGGTCGAGGCCGAGGAAGAGACTCCAGACCAGGAAAAACCACCTGTAGTGGAATTGGTAGAGGTTAACGGTCGTCAAGTGGAGTGTTTATACGACACAGGACTGGACGCGGAGGCCGTGATTTCTGCGGATCTGGTACATCCAGAACAATTCACAGGTGAAACCTTGGATATACAGCCTGCACAGAAGAGTGCTGTAACCATGAAGTTGCCCATTGCTAATGTGGAGATTCGGTCAAGGTACGTCACCGGCACCATCAAGGCCGCTGTATTGACCGATCCCATTTTTCCAGTCATCCTAGGTTGCCGGTATGTCTTTCTGGGAATGCCCAGGGAGCCAATTCATATGGGAGCAATGCAGACTCGCTCTCAGACGAAAACGGAAGAGGCAGACGCAATTGTGACTAACCCAATGCCGGGGGAGCTACGAACTGCCCAGAGTGAGGATGATACTTTACGTCCTTGCTACAAAAAGCTGCAGAAAAGTGCTGATCCACCAGGACGGGGGCAGTACTACATGAAGAATAGGATACTCTACAGGAGAGCAGGAAGGGGAGACAACCTATACGGTCAGTTGGTCGTCCCGAAAGCTCACCGGTCCCAGATTCTTCATATGGGGCATACCATCTCCTTTAGCGGACACATGGGTATTGCCGCCACCATGCAGCGGATTCCCTGCCACTACTATTGGCCGGAAATGACAGATGATGTGCGTCGGTATGTGAAGTCATGCCCTGAGTGCCAGAGGGTGGCACCGAAACACTGGACAGCACCGGTGGTGTTGGGTGAGATGCCCATCATGAACTCTCCTTTCGAGAGGGTAGCCATCGATATCGTGGGTCCACTTCCCAGGACTAGGAAGAGGAACATGTATATACTCACAATGGTGGATTGCTGTACAATGTGGGGTGAGGCTATACCGTTGACCACGATTGACTCGAAAAGAGTGGCGGACGCACTGATGGAGGCCTTTACCAGATTAGGCTTTCCGGATCAAATTCTGACGGACAATGGATCACAGTTTTGTGGAAAACTCATGGAGGAGGTATTTAGGGTGTTTCACTCTAACCACATACATACCAGCCCTTACCACCCTCAAGCCAATGGACAAGTAGAGCGTTTCAACGGCACGTTGATGACAATGCTCAGGAAATTAGCGCAGGAAAAACCTGATAGGTGGGATGAATATATCCCAGCAGCACTCTTTGCCTATCGGGAAGTTCCTCATGGCTCAACAGGACTACCACCCGCTACGTTGCTGTTTGGTCGTCAAATCAAAGGACCGTTGGAAGCCATGTTGAGGAGTTGGACTGAAGAGGGGACGTCAGAAGAAGTGATCTCATCCTACAAATACGTGGAGGAACTGAAAGAAAAACTCCACAAGGGATGGACTCTGGCAAATCAAAATTTGAAAAAGGCCAGGAAAAGACATGCGGCTTACTACAACCGTAGGTCTAAAGAAAGATCTCTAGAGGTAGGAGATAAAGTCTTGTTGCTACTCCCAACGGGAAACAACAAACTGGAGATAGGTTGGCAAGGACCATTTCCCGTGGAAAGGGTGATATCCAGAACCAACTATCAGATCCGGATCCGGGGAAAGTCGAAGATTTTCCATATCAATCTCTTGCGGAAATACGAAGAGAGACCCGGAGACAAGGCAGCTCACCTCATGGCAATGGCAGTTGCAGTGGAGACGGAAGTGGGAACCAGCGAGGGCAGGGAATATCCCTTGGTACACCAGGAAACCTATAGGGATGTGAAAGTGAACCCTGATCTGACCTCCCAGGAGAGGGAAAGGATAACCCAGGTTCTCAAGTCTCATAAGGAGATACTGACTGATAAACCAGGACGAACGAGGTTGGTGGAGTTCGAGATGACTTTGACCACACAGGGGCCTGTTCGCCAAAAGGTTTACCCAGTGCCATTCTCTAAAGAAAAGGCCCTGGAGGAGGAAATACAAAAACTGCTGGAGGATGACGTGATTGCACCATCCACATCCCCATACAATGCGGGGGTAGTTTTGTTACGCAAACCAAGTGGAGAACACAGGTTGTGTATAGACTACCGACTGCTGAACAGTCACACACAATTTCAGGTGGAACCTTTGCCGAATCCAACTCAGCTATTCGCTAGGCTCCATAAGGCTCGGTACTTTTCAAAGGTGGATCTGAGTCGGGGGTACTATCAGATACCAGTCAAACCGGAGATTCGACCACTGTTAGCTTTCAGTACACCCAGGGGACACTACGAATTCAAGGTCATGCCCTTTGGACTCAGCAATGCACCTAGTGTGTTTACACACATGATGAGGACTTTACTAGATCCGTTACAGGATCCATCCATCATCTCATTCATGGATGATATTCTGATTTCCAGTGACAGCTTGGATGACCACTTACAATCCTTGGAGAGAGTGTTTAATAGACTCAAGGAAGCAGGGCTTACTGCTCGTCCAACCAAGTGCATGATTGGTTACCAGACTCTGGAATTTCTAGGTCACACCATCACTCCAGGACACATTGTTCCAGAAGAGAAGAACCTGGAGAAAATCAGAAATGCACCAAGGCCAAAAACGAAGAAGGATGTGCGATCTTTTCTCTCGTTGTGTGGGTTCTACCACAAATTTATCCCACATTTCACGGAACTGGGAGCTCCGTTGACGGAAACCTTGAAAAAGGGATTACCGGATCAAATCATTTGGACACCAGAATGTGAGAATGCCTATAGTCAGTTAAAGGAGGCCTTGGTCAGCAAACCTGTATTACAGCTCCCTGACCTTTCCAAACCATTTGTGTTGAGAACGGATGCAAGTGCGATTGGAATTGGAGCCGCTTTGTTACAGGAAGGAAAAGACGATGCTTCGGTTTTGAAACCTGTGGCATACGCAAGTAAGAAACTTCTACAGGCGGAGAGGAATTATTCAACCGTCGAGAGAGAATGCTTGTCCCTCGTATGGGCAGTGCAAAAATTTCAGCCATATTTGTATGGAGTTAAGTTTCGGGTCCAGTCGGATCATCAGCCCCTGATGTTCTTGGCTACTTCTCAGAAGCTCAACGCCCGTTTGATGCGGTGGTCGTTGTTACTTCAACCTTATAATTTCACAGTAGAGTACATTCCTGGGAAGGGAAATGTTGGAGCGGACTTCTTGTCAAGACACCCAGCTCCTGAAGAAGAAGAATGAATCATCTGGATTAAACTCACGGTGGAGAAGAGTTGAGATGGACTACTCTCTTGGGAGGGGGCCTATGTCACAAAATAAAACCGTGTGTTTAACCGGTTGATTATTATAGAGGATTTTTTGTGATTAACCGGACTATCTGCTAAGCAACAAGGGTTTCAACGAATACAGAGAAAACATTCATAGTTGTGGCTACACGTGTTTCCAAAACAGGTCGGGCAGAAATAACAGTTGTACTTGTACATCTGGTTGACGGATTGGCCACTGTCGGAAGTGCGGGAGCCGAATCTCGACATCGCCTTGACAGGTTTGTCAACATTTGAATGCAGATGGAAGCCGTGAGATCACAGGGGCAGATGTAAAACGGAAGTACCTAGTACGGAAAACAGTGCATCTGTCAATTCTTGGTTTCCGGAACATCAAGATGATTGGCAGCTTGGTATCGAAACTCTTTGTTGGGAGTTTACAGAAACTAGCTGGCTTGTTTTGAGAATCTAGGCAATTACTGACAACTTTGACAGGATTTAAGCCAGGAAAATAGTTCTTGACAGGGGATGATTTGCCACTGTGCCACCTGTGTGGGGGAGTAAAGGATAACGTCACGTGGACAACTTTGGTAGGTTGCCATATAAACTCGAGTTGAGATCAACTAGGGTGGACTTGAATAATGCTCTAGACAGAGTGCAGGGCACTGCAGTGCCAGTGGAAATAATATCTACCGTGTGTTAATTAGTGACTTAATTTTACGCGTGCCTATATGGCAGATGTAGATATGATTTATAGGACTGCAGTAGTGCCATTTAAGGTATAACTTATTATAATATATTCGTTATAATTACTATAGACTGTGGCCTTGTTAAACTATAGTGTGATGATTAGCACTGTTAGTGGAAACTAGCTAGAGTAGTGAAGTGATACTTGGCTCTGTTAGCTAGAATAGATTAGTGAAGTGTTGATAAGCTTTACTAGTTGAGAATTGAGTAATGAAGGATAATTGGGATCTTCCCGTAGGTGTCCCTGGTGGGCGGGGTTCCGCATTCTGTTTGCTGATTTTTTTCTTTGTCATAGCCTGATTCGGCTCTAGGTGGGTAGCTAATCTGCTCTATGACTAATTCTAGTTAGCTAAAGATCATTAAGCAAGGTGATAGGCTTACACTCAGCCGAAAGGATCAGTGACTAGTACTACCACCAGATGTGTTGTTTCTATCCTAGGTTCCCTACCAGATCCAAGGAAACTCTACAAGTTTTGGGAAAGAATTAAAAAACCCATTCTGAAGAACACCAGTTCAAGAGTCAATAAAGTTGCATACAGAAACATAACTTACGCTAGAAGGAAATTGATTCATCAAAGAGAGTGATGCATATTGATGCACCACACAGCATTAGACAGTAGTAACGAACCGAGAACCGGCTAAGAGTACCTAGTGTTAGTACAGTAACAATTAACATTAGTAATTAGCACTTATGGACTGAATGGTTCGATGTGCAACGAGGATGATCTGTCGACTAACTAACTAACTAACTAACTGCGTACACACTACAAAAGACTTGTGCAGTTTGTTTAGGAACATTAGGAACGGACATTGTGTAGAGTGCAACCGGTCCCTGATTAACTCTTAATACCACCGGTGTCTATTTCGGATGTTCATGAAATTGGATTACCAGAGGTCTACAGAGGCAAAGCATTATCCGGCAAGATGGTTCCGGCAACGGGTGAGACGTACTTGTTCTGACGTAACGTGCTGTGGTCTATCTTTGCTGTGATCAGCTGACTGAGTTGATGTCTGAGAGACAGAGTCTACACACTTTATAGAACACGTCACACATTTTCTTCGCATACACGTCTCATATACGTTACACTTTTATTTTAATAAATTACTCTTTATTAATTTTTAGAAGCAAGAGTTGTTGAGTATGTTGCGTTGGGGAAGTATGAGAAGGGGGCATAGTACGACAGTGTGAGAGTGATAGGAAAAGGTGTCCATAGGCTGATGGAGTGTGTTGGACGGAAGCGGGTGGATTCTCCAGAATATTGAGGGGGAAAAAATAATATTATAATGTGGGTGTCGGATCTCCTCACTCCAGGGACGACACTTTAAAGGAGGACACGACATTATTGGGGGCTCGTCCGGGATCTTTGGACAGCGGGATCTCTCGTAAACGGGATCTTAGGACAGCGGGATCTCTCGTAAACGGGATCTTTGGACAGCGGGATCTCTAATAAACGGAATCCTTGGACAGCGAGATCTCCTGCAAGCAGGAACCTTTGACAGTGGGATCTTCTTGACAACGGGGTCTTTTGACACGGGATCCTTAGTTATAAGAGGGAGATATCATTTTGGAGAATCCAGCTAGAGTGAATGTGGATAGGGGTTAGGACTAATATCTTACCTGTTCACACTTCACACGTCTGCATAGGTCTGTGGTCCTGATTCTACTCTTGTCACTGCGTGAATGTGCTGTGTGTGGTAATATCTAGATTTATAGTACTTGTTCATATATCTGTATAGTAATTTGCAGTTATATTGTACTAGACCTGCTAGCTTACCTCTCCGTATAATGGCCACCCCTAAACTTAGCACAGCAGAATTAAAGGCAAAGGGGGAGGACATGGGATTGGGGGGTTCTGCTCTAACGGATTACATACAGGAAGTGGAGAGAGAGTATCGTCAAGCAGAAAGGGAAGATCGAAAGGCCGAGCTGGAATTGAGAAGGATGGAGTTGGAACAAGCAGCTAAGAAATTGGAAGCTGAGCAAGCAGCTAAGAAATTGGAAGCTGAGCAAGCAGCTAAGAAATTGGAAGCTGAGCAAGCAGCTAGGAAATTGGAAGCTGAGCAAGCAGCTAGGAAATTTGAAGCTGAACAAGCAGCTAGGAAATTAGAAGCTGAACAGGAAGCACAGAAAAGGGAGCACGAGTACCGGATGAGGGAACTCGAGTTGAAGAGTCAATCTAATGGAGAAACTGAGGGAGCAGTTGGTGGTTCCTCCATCCCAGGATCAACACCAGTAGGTGGACATGGGTACCATGCTATGAAGTTTCCTTTAGCGGTCTACGAGGAGGACAAAGAGAAGATTGATCAATACCTTCAACGCTTCGAGGCTATGTCAGTTGCTATGGGTCTGGAGCGTAACAAATGGAATCTTAAGCTATCCCAGGGATTACGCGGGACCGGATACGAGGTTTATACTCGCCTGCCACCAGGACATGAGAACAATTATGATGAGTTAAAGACGGCTCTGCTGAAACGATTCGAGGTTACGTCACATACCTACCGGAAAAAATTTCGAGCAGCGAAACGAGAACCGGGAGAGTTGTTTGCCGCCTACAGTTTGCGTCTTAAATCTTATCTCCATAAGTGGATGGATTTGGCTGGGTTCGCACATGACTATGAGAGTCTGGAAGAGCTCATGGTGGTCGACCAGTTGAAGAAGCAAATGTCTAAATCTCTCAGGACGTTCCTGGGAGAACAAGGAGCAGAACGTATTGACCTCGTGACTAAATTAGCAGAACGGTTCGTCGAGGTACATGGGGAGGCAGGGGAAAACCTTTCCACCAACTCCAAAAGTCAAGAGAAACATGACAAGAAGAAAACCAAAAACTCAGGAACAAAAAAGTGGGAACCTTATGTGCAAAAATCAGAGGATAGTTCAGAGAAGAAGAAGGAGGGAAGCAAGAGCACTTCAAGCTCTACACCAAAACGACCGTGGTCGGAGAAGTGGTGTTCAATTTGTAAGTCACCCTCTCACAATACGAGGGACTGCAAATCGAAGGCTAAGAACCCTCACTTCGCAGCATGTCAAGTGACTTCCAAGGAGGTTGTCACGGAAAATGCCAAGGTCAACAAGGAAGCTCGCCACCAGGAGAGCTCACTCAAGTCTGGCAATAGAAAATCTAGGACAGGGAAATGGTGCAACCAATGCCAGTCGAATACGCACAATGCTATTGGCTGCAGAGGAGAGTCAGGAGACACTCAATTCGTCGTGTGCCCCGGGAAACCTAAGGTGGAGCCCACCGAACAGGTCGAGGCCGAGGAAGAGACTCCAGACCAGGAAAAACCACCTGTAGTGGAATTGGTAGAGGTTAACGGTCGTCAAGTGGAGTGTTTATACGACACAGGACTGGACGCGGAGGCCGTGATTTCTGCGGATCTGGTACATCCAGAACAATTCACAGGTGAAACCTTGGATATACAGCCTGCACAGAAGAGTGCTGTAACCATGAAGTTGCCCATTGCTAATGTGGAGATTCGGTCAAGGTACGTCACCGGCACCATCAAGGCCGCTGTATTGACCGATCCCATTTTTCCAGTCATCCTAGGTTGCCGGTATGTCTTTCTGGGAATGCCCAGGGAGCCAATTCATATGGGAGCAATGCAGACTCGCTCTCAGACGAAAACGGAAGAGGCAGACGCAATTGTGACTAACCCAATGCCGGGGGAGCTACGAACTGCCCAGAGTGAGGATGATACTTTACGTCCTTGCTACAAAAAGCTGCAGAAAAGTGCTGATCCACCAGGACGGGGGCAGTACTACATGAAGAATAGGATACTCTACAGGAGAGCAGGAAGGGGAGACAACCTATACGGTCAGTTGGTCGTCCCGAAAGCTCACCGGTCCCAGATTCTTCATATGGGGCATACCATCTCCTTTAGCGGACACATGGGTATTGCCGCCACCATGCAGCGGATTCCCTGCCACTACTATTGGCCGGGAATGACAGATGATGTGCGTCGGTATGTGAAGTCATGCCCTGAGTGCCAGAGGGTGGCACCGAAACACTGGACAGCACCGGTGGTGTTGGGTGAGATGCCCATCATGAACTCTCCTTTCGAGAGGGTAGCCATCGATATCGTGGGTCCACTTCCCAGGACTAGGAAGAGGAACATGTATATACTCACAATGGTGGATTGCTGTACAATGTGGGGTGAGGCTATACCGTTGACCACGATTGACTCGAAAAGAGTGGCGGACGCACTGATGGAGGCCTTTACCAGATTAGGCTTTCCGGATCAAATTCTGACGGACAATGGATCACAGTTTTGTGGAAAACTCATGGAGGAGGTATTTAGGGTGTTTCACTCTAACCACATACATACCAGCCCTTACCACCCTCAAGCCAATGGACAAGTAGAGCGTTTCAACGGCACGTTGATGACAATGCTCAGGAAATTAGCGCAGGAAAAACCTGATAGGTGGGATGAATATATCCCAGCAGCACTCTTTGCCTATCGGGAAGTTCCTCATGGCTCAACAGGACTACCACCCGCTACGTTGCTGTTTGGTCGTCAAATCAAAGGACCGTTGGAAGCCATGTTGAGGAGTTGGACTGAAGAGGGGACGTCAGAAGAAGTGATCTCATCCTACAAATACGTGGAGGAACTGAAAGAAAAACTCCACAAGGGATGGACTCTGGCAAATCAAAATTTGAAAAAGGCCAGGAAAAGACATGCGGCTTACTACAACCGTAGGTCTAAAGAAAGATCTCTAGAGGTAGGAGATAAAGTCTTGTTGCTACTCCCAACGGGAAACAACAAACTGGAGATAGGTTGGCAAGGACCATTTCCCGTGGAAAGGGTGATATCCAGAACCAACTATCAGATCCGGATCCGGGGAAAGTCGAAGATTTTCCATATCAATCTCTTGCGGAAATACGAAGAGAGACCCGGAGACAAGGCAGCTCACCTCATGGCAATGGCAGTTGCAGTGGAGACGGAAGTGGGAACCAGCGAGGGCAGGGAATATCCCTTGGTACACCAGGAAACCTATAGGGATGTGAAAGTGAACCCTGATCTGACCTCCCAGGAGAGGGAAAGGATAACCCAGGTTCTCAAGTCTCATAAGGAGATACTGACTGATAAACCAGGACGAACGAGGTTGGTGGAGTTCGAGATGACTTTGACCACACAGGGGCCTGTTCGCCAAAAGGTTTACCCAGTGCCATTCTCTAAAGAAAAGGCCCTGGAGGAGGAAATACAAAAACTGCTGGAGGATGACGTGATTGCACCATCCACATCCCCATACAATGCGGGGGTAGTTTTGTTACGCAAACCAAGTGGAGAACACAGGTTGTGTATAGACTACCGACTGCTGAACAGTCACACACAATTTCAGGTGGAACCTTTGCCGAATCCAACTCAGCTATTCGCTAGGCTCCATAAGGCTCGGTACTTTTCAAAGGTGGATCTGAGTCGGGGGTACTATCAGATACCAGTCAAACCGGAGATTCGACCACTGTTAGCTTTCAGTACACCCAGGGGACACTACGAATTCAAGGTCATGCCCTTTGGACTCAGCAATGCACCTAGTGTGTTTACACGCATGATGAGGACTTTACTAGATCCGTTACAGGATCCATCCATCATCTCATTCATGGATGATATTCTGATTTCCAGTGACAGCTTGGATGACCACTTACAATCCTTGGAGAGAGTGTTTAATAGACTCAAGGAAGCAGGGCTTACTGCTCGTCCAACCAAGTGCATGATTGGTTACCAGACTCTGGAATTTCTAGGTCACACCATCACTCCAGGACACATTGTTCCAGAAGAGAAGAACCTGGAGAAAATCAGAAATGCACCAAGGCCAAAAACGAAGAAGGATGTGCGATCTTTTCTCTCGTTGTGTGGGTTCTACCACAAATTTATCCCACATTTCACGGAACTGGGAGCTCCGTTGACGGAAACCTTGAAAAAGGGATTACCGGATCAAATCATTTGGACACCAGAATGTGAGAATGCCTATAGTCAGTTAAAGGAGGCCTTGGTCAGCAAACCTGTATTACAGCTCCCTGACCTTTCCAAACCATTTGTGTTGAGAACGGATGCAAGTGCGATTGGAATTGGAGCCGCTTTGTTACAGGAAGGAAAAGACGATGCTTCGGTTTTGAAACCTGTGGCATACGCAAGTAAGAAACTTCTACAGGCGGAGAGGAATTATTCAACCGTCGAGAGAGAATGCTTGTCCCTCGTATGGGCAGTGCAAAAATTTCAGCCATATTTGTATGGAGTTAAGTTTCGGGTCCAGTCGGATCATCAGCCCCTGATGTTCTTGGCTACTTCTCAGAAGCTCAACGCCCGTTTGATGCGGTGGTCGTTGTTACTTCAACCTTATAATTTCACAGTAGAGTACATTCCTGGGAAGGGAAATGTTGGAGCGGACTTCTTGTCAAGACACCCAGCTCCTGAAGAAGAAGAATGAATCATCTGGATTAAACTCACGGTGGAGAAGAGTTGAGATGGACTACTCTCTTGGGAGGGGGCCTATGTCACAAAATAAAACCGTGTGTTTAACCGGTTGATTATTATAGAGGATTTTTTGTGATTAACCGGACTATCTGCTAAGCAACAAGGGTTTCAACGAATACAGAGAAAACATTCATAGTTGTGGCTACACGTGTTTCCAAAACAGGTCGGGCAGAAATAACAGTTGTACTTGTACATCTGGTTGACGGATTGGCCACTGTCGGAAGTGCGGGAGCCGAATCTCGACATCGCCTTGACAGGTTTGTCAACATTTGAATGCAGATGGAAGCCGTGAGATCACAGGGGCAGATGTAAAACGGAAGTACCTAGTACGGAAAACAGTGCATCTGTCAATTCTTGGTTTCCGGAACATCAAGATGATTGGCAGCTTGGTATCGAAACTCTTTGTTGGGAGTTTACAGAAACTAGCTGGCTTGTTTTGAGAATCTAGGCAATTACTGACAACTTTGACAGGATTTAAGCCAGGAAAATAGTTCTTGACAGGGGATGATTTGCCACTGTGCCACCTGTGTGGGGGAGTAAAGGATAACGTCACGTGGACAACTTTGGTAGGTTGCCATATAAACTCGAGTTGAGATCAACTAGGGTGGACTTGAATAATGCTCTAGACAGAGTGCAGGGCACTGCAGTGCCAGTGGAAATAATATCTACCGTGTGTTAATTAGTGACTTAATTTTACGCGTGCCTATATGGCAGATGTAGATATGATTTATAGGACTGCAGTAGTGCCATTTAAGGTATAACTTATTATAATATATTCGTTATAATTACTATAGACTGTGGCCTTGTTAAACTATAGTGTGATGATTAGCACTGTTAGTGGAAACTAGCTAGAGTAGTGAAGTGATACTTGGCTCTGTTAGCTAGAATAGATTAGTGAAGTGTTGATAAGCTTTACTAGTTGAGAATTGAGTAATGAAGGATAATTGGGATCTTCCCGTAGGTGTCCCTGGTGGGCGGGGTTCCGCATTCTGTTTGCTGATTTTTTTCTTTGTCATAGCCTGATTCGGCTCTAGGTGGGTAGCTAATCTGCTCTATGACTAATTCTAGTTAGCTAAAGATCATTAAGCAAGGTGATAGGCTTACACTCAGCCGAAAGGATCAGTGACTAGTACTACCACCAGATGTGTTGTTTCTATCCTAGGTTCCCTACCAGATCCAAGGAAACTCTACAAGTTTTGGGAAAGAATTAAAAAACCCATTCTGAAGAACACCAGTTCAAGAGTCAATAAAGTTGCATACAGAAACATAACTTACGCTAGAAGGAAATTGATTCATCAAAGAGAGTGATGCATATTGATGCACCACACAGCATTAGACAGTAGTAACGAACCGAGAACCGGCTAAGAGTACCTAGTGTTAGTACAGTAACAATTAACATTAGTAATTAGCACTTATGGACTGAATGGTTCGATGTGCAACGAGGATGATCTGTCGACTAACTAACTAACTAACTAACTGCGTACACACTACAAAAGACTTGTGCAGTTTGTTTAGGAACATTAGGAACGGACATTGTGTAGAGTGCAACCGGTCCCTGATTAACTCTTAATACCACCGGTGTCTATTTCGGATGTTCATGAAATTGGATTACCAGAGGTCTACAGAGGCAAAGCATTATCCGGCAAGATGGTTCCGGCAACGGGTGAGACGTACTTGTTCTGACGTAACGTGCTGTGGTCTATCTTTGCTGTGATCAGCTGACTGAGTTGATGTCTGAGAGACAGAGTCTACACACTTTATAGAACACGTCACACATTTTCTTCGCATACACGTCTCATATACGTTACACTTTTATTTTAATAAATTACTCTTTATTAATTTTTAGAAGCAAGAGTTGTTGAGTATGTTGCGTTGGGGAAGTATGAGAAGGGGGCATAGTACGACAGTGTGAGAGTGATAGGAAAAGGTGTCCATAGGCTGATGGAGTGTGTTGGACGGAAGCGGGTGGATTCTCCAGAATATTGAGGGGGAAAAAATAATATTATAATGTGGGTGTCGGATCTCCTCACTCCAGGGACGACACTTTAAAGGAGGACACGACAGCTGGGCGCGACAGAGCAACACCTAAATCATGAGGTGCGACCTATCTAACTACTCGGGAAGACGATTGGCGGGGTTTGCAAGTGTCGGCAGAAGTGTTCAACAAACGACCGAGGGGATGAGAGCCGTCTCCGCAACTTTGGACGGCCACTGGATTTTTCTATTTCTACTTTCCTCCAACCTGTCAAATGCCTATTTAGTTCTTCTGAAGGGACTAATGGAGAAGGAAACTAATTATTTCAGGTGGCGAAAGTGAGAGAAATAGAACCGAGGGAAATAAAACCGTCGGTAAATGAGACTTTTGTTCCAGGGAACAGTGACACCATTCTACCTACTCACCTTATTGGATAAACATGAGAGAACGGAGTGGATATCACCCGCTACATGGGGGATAGACCATGTATTTACACGGAAGCTGGATATCACCCGCTACAAGGGGGATAGACCATGTATTCACGCAGAGGATGAATGACACCTGCTACATGGAGGTGGAACCATGTATTTAAGAGCCATTGACTATAATGAAGGTATACCTCTCCCATATGGAAGCTGGGGATAGTAAAGTATCTGAAAGGGTTGTTGAGCTTTATACTAATGCCTAACCTTTAATGCATGAAATGACTGAGACTTTTGCAGGGACTTGTGTGCCTCACCAGTGACTACTCGACCGGACGGTCCGAGCTTCCGTACAGTTCTCTAGTGACGATGCTCTTCCTGGGCAGTCTGATAGAGGAGAGTGCCGTGGCATCCCGTTCCAGATCACAGCATTTGAGGATGTGTACATGAGCATTTATATGTTATATAAAATGTAGCCTTTAATCTGAGAGCCCCACCCCAAATATTCTATGTGCGCTGATTGCTGTTACCAGTGGCTCTCACAAGGTTGTTTTGTTGTAGAGCCTGTCATGGGGTGTGAGTACGAGACTAGCGTAGGCCCGGCCAGAGAATCTGAACCAAAGAACAAACCCAAGAGGCTGTGAGCGTGAGCTTCCCTGTGTTGAGGTAGCGCCAGGTCGTTCAGGAAGGGAAAGAATTCCAGTAGCCTATGGTCTTTGTAGGTCAGCTACCCACCTGTACCAGTCCATGAACAGCCAGCCACCCACCCGTACCAGTCCTTGAACAGCCAGCCACCATACCCAATTGATATCCTTCAGGTAATCATGTACCTTCTACAGTCATATCCGGCCACAGCGGCCCAGAGAGAGGTCGGACCACTTGTCTAGTGACTTACTTGGCCTAAGGTGTACAGCCATGATGAGTTGTGACCAGTATTAATATTCTGCTAGACTCCTGATACCAGTCTTAGGTAAACGACAGAATGAACTATTTATCGCTACCCAGTGTTCCTAGGGAGTATGTACATCCAGGTGCCCTATATGACATTGTCCTGAACAGAACATGACTATACACAGAAGGGCTACCCTGGATGAGTTGGTCTATCATTCCACGTGGATTGTGATCTCGCCAACGACTACAGCCTAGACTCAGTGGGAGGGAGCCCATGGAGTGTAGTGCCAAGAGATACCAGCGCATTCCCAGGTGTACCCACCTAACTCTGCTACTATGCCGGTCGTCTGCCTCATTCGTGAGGATTGCAGCAGCCGGGTGAGAGCCTTCTATAGCAGACTGAGCGACTGGAAGATGGACGGCTCTGTGATGAGAGCCGCACACCTTTAGTGCTGATCTTGTCTCTGGATTCATCTACTGCCTCCGCTATCTAACTCTATCTACTCTGACATCCTGTTTGTTAATACATGTCTAGTTTATGTTATTTCAAACCAGAGTTGAGTCAATTGTTCTGGATGGAGCACTAGACGGTAACGTCCCTTGAAAGATAGATTGAAAGAGGGGGTTGTCCAGAGTCTGGTGGGGTTGGTAGACTAATACCCAAGTACCCAATACACAGAACTGAACCCACGGTTTACAGTGTAGTAATAGCTCACCTCACCCCAGGGACTTTTGCGACACAGCTGTTATGATAATAATTATAATTTGTCCCCAAGCAGTTTTCCTGATATGGGTCTCTGATTTGATAGCGTCATCACATGTTGGCCTGAATGCATGGAGAATTGGTGACCAATCTTTCCCTCACAGACAGTAAAACTGATGACCAAGTCCTACAAGAAACAAATGAAAATCGTACACTGATTAAAGTAGTTAGACGTAGACAGTCAACATTTTCTGGTCACGTTGTGAGGAATAATAAATTGGAGAACGTGATGACAACTGGCAAGATCGACGGGAAGAGAACAAGGGGAAGGCAGAGAAGTAAATACCTGGATGGCTTGGCCACGTGGTATGGTCGAGACAAGAACACTGAGCTGATCCACGACTCTGGTAATCGAGTGAGATGGCGAATCATGACCTCCCACGCTTATCGGCATGGCACATTATGAATGAATGTTTATGATTGCTTTCTGAACGACCGGCACTCATATTTTGTATGGAAGCCAACACAAGTCGATCTTCCCACTAAGTCACCCGCAGGTGTGTTTCGAGTGTGGTATGTGACATTGCGAAATATGTCCGTAACCCCTTCGTAGATCGTCTATATTGTAATCTCTAACCCATATTCCATTTCCACGTGAGGAACGTAACCTGCGCGAGAATCGGTGGCGGTTCTCGCCGCGTTGGTAACATGGGGTATGTGAGCCGGTCGCTCAGAAAGCAATGGCAAACTACTGAGCGTAATCTTGCTAAGAAAACAATCAGCTGAAAGTTGCTGATGGTGACAGCGATGTCATATAAAGGATATGTGGAAAGAAAAAAAAAAAAACATCCATATTCCTGGTCTATCTGTGAACACAATAATGATTATTTCCTATTTCAGCAGCTTCCAGGTCATCTCAATGTTGTGCAAATTGCCATTGATGTACTTCCATACTACTGGATTGAAGATTGTAAAGACAGTGCCTTGACAAATGCTGCCTCTGGGGGGGGGGGGGGGTGTGAAATATTACCCTTCGCAGATTTTGGATCTTAACATAAAGCGATGAGGTGGCCAATTCGCTTTCCATCCAAGCTAATTCTTACAATATTCGGACAATTGTCTGTTACCCATTTTTATGCCGGCTCCTTGGCGATGGGTTACGGACGCAAACCGCGTTCGAAAAAATAACCGCAGGTGGTTTGGCAGCAGACCGCCTTGCGTTGGTTTTTTTAAGGAACGATAAGGGTGCCGCTTGTTCAGAAAGCAATGGCAAACTACTGAACGGAAACTTGCCAAGAGTTCAAAACTGTATAAAAATGCCTGGATTGACTGCGACGACCTGTAAAAGGATATGCAACTAACTAACCTATTTTTATGAGGCTGGGTCGACCCTGGAGTCATTTGTGTTAAAAAAAAGAAAATCCCAGAACTGCTTGAGATGAAACCTGAGTCACCGTCTTTGCAGACAGGTATACCAACCACTACGCCACTTCTCTGTATATCTCCTTAGAAGTCTCCGTCTCAGAATCAGGGACAATAATTTATTTTATAAGTTGGGCAAGAAGAACAGGGACAATGTGATAAATGGGTACTTTGCTTTATAAAGCTGTGACCAGAAACAGGGTCTTTTACTTTTTTATTTTGAGAGTGTTACTATAAAGACCTAATTTTAGATACAAGTAAAATACCCATTTCACGCCTTGATGGTATTAGGTATATGGTGCTAACCTCACACTTTGTAGACCAACCGGCATTCGATGGCTGATGTGGTCAGTGTCCCGTTGGGCACATTTACTTCCCATAGCATTTTCTGGCGCCCATTTTAAGCTCGACCTGAGGGCCCAGGTTAATTTTAAAAACCCGTCTCTATTGGGATTCGAACACAGGACGGCCAGGCGGGCAGCCAAGCACGCATGCCACTGCGCCACCGCGGCTTCTAAACCGTATGTACATAGAAACAGACATGAAATGGCAGAGCTCCTTTGCTGAACGTGCGAAACACTTGTTTGTCATGTATGATTTGTGTTGTAAAGCAAGATAAGTTAGCAGGCGAAAACTACATGAATAGTTACTAAGCCTAATGACGAACATAAATTGATTTCTCCTTTCTGTTTCTGCAGCAAAAGTACCGTGTAAGTATCAGTGTTAACGATTGTGAATGATAATCAGTTGTGTTTCTAATACCTGTGCAACATTGGACAGTCACATAACCACCCAACGCTTAATAAGCATCAAAGGGGAACAGCACGTATGTCTATTAACTCATTAACTATGTGATCATTTGTTGACCCAGAGAGAGTTAATTCTGGATTCCACAGTGTGCAATCATACAGGACCAATTTACACGGCTTGGGGCGCATTGGACATATGGTGTTAGACCCATTTTCATTTAAAATAAAACCGGCGCTGATGTGGTTTTCCTTAGTATCACGCCAGCTGATTTTACTTCCCAATCCATTTCCTGGTCCCCATTTCAAGCTGGGTCGGTCAACCTGGTAGCCAAGGCCACTTTTAATAATGTGAATGTGCACTAATGTAGCTCGAACCCATACCCACCCCCAGGCCGGGAGGCGAGCGTCTGGTCAGTACGATCTCGCGGCTCCATTAGCGTCCATCTGGTTTAGTTATATTTTTTAACTTTAAAAAAAAAAACACATTCCTGACTTACCAGCGATAGTTTCGAAGTACAATATTGATCTCTAACTGAAATATGTGGTGTATGACAACTTCCCTGGATTGTGATGTTTTCTGCGTAAATTTAAATATCCGTGGTCCAAAATTGTGATGTTTTCTGTGTAAATTGAAATGTGCATGGTTGACACTTGTGGTTTTATTTATTTTTTATGTTTATTTAACTTAAAATGTGCATGGTCCAAACTTGTGGTGTTTTCTGTCTAACTTGAAATATGCCGGTCATAACTTGAGGTGTTTTCTTTGTGACTTGAAATATGTACGGTCCAATATTGTCATATTTTCTGTGTAATTTGAAATATGCAGTCCAAACTTGATGTGTTTTAGTGAAGTTTAAAATGTGCACGGTCAAAAATTGTGATGTTTTCTGCGTCACTTAAAATACGCTAGTCCTAACTAGTTGTGGATGTTGTTTACAAAATGAGGAACTCGACGATGTTAGACTATTCCATGATCCAAGAGACTAATCTTCTTCGGTAAGGACGATACGGAAGAGACCTCGTGTCCTGCTTCTTATGGTAAATATTGATTGAAAAGAGTAGGCCAGATATGTCGCTGCCCAGGGAAGACTGCTAAATTAGGAAAGCTACTCACAAAAATATATAGCGTGTGCTTACTGCTATACACACATGTGAGTCCTCACCGTTGCTACTGAACTCGTGCACTGTGATGAAATTCTCCATGTGTGATCTATGGGAGGAGAATGGAACATTCTGGGGATAACCGTGTGCAATAGAAGTGATCCTTTACAGATCAAATCAAGCCAACTGGGACGCAGATGTGTTTCCAAGGCACCAGGGCCGGGTTATATACTGGCCAAGACCTATTGACGCGTCCTCGTCGAGCGTCCTGGGCACCAGGTCCCTTAGGGGTCCTGGCTAAAGTCAGTAGGATCGCCGATTCTTCCGAAGTCGGAGAGTGTCTGCCTGTACGGCGAGGAACCACCAGTCTGCACACAAGTAAGCCAGACATGGGACAACGGATACTTACGCAAACCTCAGGTCCTGTATGACATCACACTGATGTTGGACAACAGGATGCCTTCATCCGACATACAGGACTTCACGTTGGAGCTCAAGCCAACGAACACAAGCAAGCAAGCAAGCCAACTTTCTCGTAAGTGGCTTAAAACGATTCCCCAGGGCATGCTGATGTGTTGGGAAACGAGCAGGCGGACAGATTGTCTAGGTCAGTGGTTCTCAACCGGTGGGGAATTCCCTTCCTCCCCCCCCCCCCCCAGGGGGGAATTTTAGGGTTTCCGGGGGGGGGGGGGGGATATGATGATTATTTCAAGATCGCGTTAATACAAGAACCGATTACTTGATATTGTTTTTCCCTTCATACTTTACGGTTCTGTACGTCTCACCTCTTCTAAAATTCATTTTATAAAGTAAGTAGACCCACAAATCACGTTGTATGTGGACGTCTAGACTTGTTTTGGTATGTGCTTCCATTATTACGTATACTGTGTAGGGGCAGGCGCGGGAGGGGGGATTTTAGGTAGGAAATACGAAAAGGGGGGGGGGGGTGACGTTGTGAAAATATGGTGAAGGGGGCACGGGCGAAATTTTTAAGTAGGAAATACGACAGGGGGGAATGAAGTTCTGAAAATATGGTGAAGGGGGGCACGGGCCAAAAAAGGTTGAGAACCACTGCTCTACCTCAGCATCATCACACCACAAGGTTAAGAGCAATCACTCTGCTAGGTGGGGTATTGGTGCAAAATAAGGCAGACGTGGTCAGAGCACTTAGGGACCAAGTGTATAATATGGAAAAACCGATAAATTGTTATGGCCGAAACTCAATATTCTGAAGAAATACCAGGTAGACACATAATCAGACTGAAAAAGGTAAAATTTTTGTCTTGCATTTCCTCGCTTTGAACTCAAGTGTAGTCCTTACACATGCTATTACTGCTAGTGCACTGGATTCGATTTTGCGTGTGGATTAGCTTTCCCTATTACCAGTATCCTTAAAGACGAGAACGGAACATAATGGGTGTAGTATTGTAAATTGAAACGGGAGATAGATATCCCCAAATCGTTGTTGCCGACTACTAATTGATAACCAGAAATGGCTAGCAAGACTCCCTAGTACAGGATCTGACACGTATGGTAGGGTTCCACTAAGATATCAGATAAGGTTTTAGTAGAAGGCCAAGAGAGCACAGGAAAGTCACTGCCCTCGGAGAGGAGAATGCTCACTCTTGTAAGCTGAAGACGAGTAGTATCCCTAACACATAGCTCTCCTGATCTGTTGTTAAGTGATGTAGTACTATCACTTTGTTACTTAACACAGTTACACACGCGTAATTCTGATAAATGTGAAACTGGGAAAGTTGCAAGGTTATAATGGATGATAGAGGTGATATGAATAATGGGCATCTCAACATAAACATAATAATTAACACAACTGATTCTTAGATACAGAATGTAAATAATGTCCATTGTCTATAAGGAATTCACTGCCGGGTCTTGTCTTTGGCTTCATCGAATGGGTTATATCGAAGTATGTCTTTAGTTAATGTTATAGGGAATATCCTATTCCATGGATAACAAGTTGTGCCATTGGTAGCTTTTAGATTATATGTTTGTTACTGACCTGACAAAGAATGTTTGGGTGGTTCAATCGAGATCTGAGTGGTCAGTGGCGGGTGAATGGCCCTCTACTCTTCACTGCAGTGGGAAGATGATGTCGCTCCGCATTCACTGATGACCTCAACATTCATGACACTGATGTACCCCGTTTAGGCACATCATAACCACCACCTAATTTAAATAACAAGATCATCAAACATGTACCCTCCATCACACGAATGTTGGGGGGCTGTTTTACTTACAGGTGTAGATTAGCCAAACCCTTGTCTGCTGCGTGTAGTCATTTAAGAGCTCAATAGCCGCACAGTAGGTCCACACATCTATGTCTCGGCCCCATGTTATAATGCGAGGGATATACATGAAAACATATATACACTGGTGGACACATGTAGCCAACATTTCATGTCTGACAAGACATGTCCCACCATATGCATGCATTTCGTGTCCCAACCCCATCCACCACCAGCAGGTGCCCAAGTCATCTAGTTTACTGGGCGGCTCTAGATAAAGACACCCTAACCCAGCTCTGTTGATAATCTCCCTCGAGTGCATATTGTTCTCCTAAACTCACAGCCTACTCACTATACACACAACTAGTGAAACCATAGAAGAATCATGTACATTGTAATATATAAACGGTGATTATAAAATAATAGTAAAAAAATATCCTGGTATATCTTCTCATGATTTGTTTAACAAGAAAAGAGGACACTGAAATCTGACACTCCTTCTCAATGAGAATTGCATCTTTCATTAAATGGGTGCAACAGTCGAAGAAAGATAACCACTAGATATCTTATAAGAAAAGGGAGATAGTCATTATATATCTTCAGAGTATTTCATTTCGTGAAACTAAATCACTAACCCTATACTAACATATAGAGAGAATTACTGAAGGTTCGAATCCTTCTATGAAATTCTTATCAATTACTGAGGGTATTTCGACAAGTATATCTTCACCTACCCTGTTCCAGGAATCACATGTGTAATTCTAATTCGAAATAAACAGTGACTGTTAGCTCAGAGCTAAAATTCAACTCACGGCTATTAAAGAGTTGCTCTGTATTTAAAAGGACAGCAGGTGACAATCATTATTTATTGTCTCTTGACTTTTCACACGCCAACAGTGATGATTCTCTAAAATAGCAATTCCATAAACTGTCCTTATGTTAATATATTAATCTCCTCGTAGTCTCATTAGACATCCTGTTTTGACATTTATCTCCGGTGCTTCCACTGTTTACACTTTCCATGAATTGTAATCGCAGCTGGCTCTACTCACACAATTTGGCACCTGAGAATGGAAGGTTCTTGACTGTTCTCAGAATTATAGTTTTGTGGTACATTGAAATTGACACAATGGGAATGTCCTGAGTGCGTTGATGTTAATTCTTGACCCAACTCAACTGAAAATCATTTAACTTAGAGGTATGATCTATATACAGATGTTTGTTGTATAGATGGCTTCATTCTGTTTTGATGTCTCCTAAGGCTATCTGTCCTTAACATGTGTTCCCATGTTTTAATGTTATCCTGGAGTGCCCATGATGAACACCCTGTGACACGAATCTACTTGCAGTGTTGCAACGGTTGGAGAAACGCCTGGGACATCTACTTGTGGCTGAAAGTCTTGGCCAAGAAATTGAGTATGGTTATTGTGAGCGATGGAATCGACTTAGCGTATGTTCACACAGGTAATGGGTAACTGCGTCGTGTAGAATGCTAGTGGGTTTATTACAGGTTTAAAGGCGAGAGAATCGACGTCATTGCACCTGGTTTTATCCCATAATGCTCGATGCCAAAAACCATTGCACAAAGCACGAACTCCGTAGCTCCAGCTACCACCTTAGGAGTCTCCGAGAAAATGGCAATCGCGACCCGAATGACGGAGTATCAGGAATCGACACCCACAACCTTGGGATTGCAAGACAGGCCGTTTAATCACTTCGCCACTGAGACTCTTCTTCTTCTCTCCCCCCGCCTCAGGAGATTGGAATTATTGCTATATGGCATGCTGCCAAGCGTGGGCAGTGACAGTTTCCCCATCTCATACAATCATCAGTCTCAGGTCTTGTCTCACCCATGCCATACAAGCGTTCGCGTTGTTGACAGGGAGCCACAGTAGGAGGAATTGACGCCTTGGTTTGTCGCCCGTTAAAGGAGAAAAGACGGGCCATATATTTCTTGTGCATTCAGGCCTATCAAATGTCTCTATCACACCATGGTTCCCTGTTGGCACTAGGATTTGAAGTATAACTCCTCAGTTCATGTCTAAAAGATCTTGGCTATCTACATCTAAGTTCCCTGTTGGCACTGGGATTTGAAGTGTATCTCTCCTCAGTTCATGCCTAAAAGATATTGGCTGTCTACAACTAGGTTCCCTGTTGGCACTATAATTTGAAGTGTATCTCTTCTCAGTTCATGTCTAACAGATCTCGACTGTCTACACCTAGGTTCCCTGTTGACACTAGAATTTGAAGTGTACCCTTACCGCAGTACATGTATAAAAGGTATTGGCTGTCTACATCAAGGTTCCCTGTTGACACTACAATTTGAAGTGTAACTCCTCAGTACATGTCTGAAAGATCTTGGCTGTCTACATCTAAGTTCCCTGTTGACACTATAATTTGAACATGTCTAAAAATCTTACTGCCTACATCTAGGTTCTCCAATCAGTTTGCAGTTCCCATCCCATGGTCGAAGGACAGGTGCGTGTGTTTTTTCAGTTCGTTCAATGTATTCTTTGAATTCTATTAAGAAATGACATGTCTGCTCCCATGTGATGATTTTCTATCTAAACCAGTACGCTCTTAATTTGTGTATTCACTAAACATACTAGGGGGAGTCAATAAGTAAGTCACAAATGGCTGTAGAAAAATAACATGATAAAAGCTTTAAATCAATTTATGTTTATACATACATTGACCCTTTATTTTTCAACATAATTTCCACGAACATTGATGCACTTATCATCGTTTTATCATTCCTCCCGAACTGGCTGCATAGAGTATGCGTGCTCTGTTTTCTAAACCACGTTTTCACTTCACATTCACCTTCGGCGTCATTCGCGAAATGTCTCCCGCCATAGTGGGTTTTCAGTGGACCAAAAAGTTGGAAATCGCTAAGGGCTAAGTCGGGGGTGTAAGTTAGATGTTCCAGAACTTCCCACCTTAGTTAGTTAATTTTCTCCTGAGTTAATCAAGCCGTATGTGGTCTGGCATTGTCATGAAGAACCAACACTCCTCGAATCAGCAGTCCTGGATGTTTTATTCGAATTATGCTGTATGCTGAACCATGTGAGCAGCCTATTGCAGATGCTACAGAGTCTATCGTTACTCCCCTGTCACCTCTAATCATCTCCTCTACCCGCTTCACGGATGCTGCTGTTGCAATCTAAGCAGGACGACCAGATCGGATTTCATCAACAATTTTAGAGCGTCCTTGAGAAAATTTTTCTACCCAGCTATGGACAAACATTTGTCATCATAAACAGGAAGCATTTTCTTATGAATGTCTTTTGCAGGCAGACATTTTGCTCACAAAAAACGCACAACAGCACGTTGCTCTTTGGTTGTACACTCCGTAAGTACAGTCGCCATTTTGTTTATGCGCTGCGTATGCGCATGAGACACATAGCGCCACCTGACGAACGGGAATATAAAGTTCGTTGCTACTGTCACCTAATGACACCCGTAGAAAACATCAACTACGAGGGTAAGTTCTTCTTCTTTGCGTTCATCCGGAATGTTTTTTTTTCTCCAGATGTGATTGCGGACTGTTGTTACACACCCTTGGGCCGAAACCCTTGGGCCAACTCATCCGTCTTCTGCATGCGTTCTGCATGCGATCAGGTTAGCATTGCTGGGAGACTCTCACTTTTGTGGTACCGTCCACATCTCAGCCTGTCAAGTTGAACAGTCGAAGATTTCACGGTCACCCGCAAGGGAAGGCGGGGACAGTCCATGGCAATATCCGCCATCCAGGGTTGCTTCCATAGTTGCAGTGCCGACACATAGCGCCCTGGTGCTGGGCTCGCCGAGGGAATCGTCACGTCCTGCTCATGGCTGCTCTAATTCCTCACTTCAATATATTGGGCATTTCGTTCGCTCCGTACCATTCCCGCACAAGCCAGACCGGTCTGCAGACGGTATCCACTCAGCGAGTTTTCGATTCGGACATGTGCTTGACTTTGTGCCCGGGGACAAAATAATTCCGGGCACGACGGACATACGGAAAACTAGCTAGTCAAAACTGTTCGGAACATGAGCTGCGTTCGGAAACTAGGTTGTTAGAGCTGTTCTTAGCACGAGAGACATTCGGACATGTGCTTGTCTTTGTGTCCGGGGACAAAATAGTCAGAGCTGTTCCGGGCACGACGGACGTACGGAAAACTAGCTAGTCAAAGCTGTTCCGAACATGAGCGGCGTTCGGAAACTAGGTAGTCAGAGCTGTTCCTAGCACGAGCGACATTCGGACAAGACATTTCACTCGGACGTAAATGCGTAGTGCCAATTTTTATTGTCACCCGTAGGCCGGCACTTCCGACTTCGGCGGGCATTTTTTAATTAGGTTTTTATTATTATAGTTCTATGCTGCCGGTTTGAGAGGACTGATAAAGCAATGGGATAAGTGCATCAATGTTGGTGGAAATTATGTTGAGAAATAAAGGGACAGTTTATCTATAAAGATAAACTGGTTTCACGTTTTTATCATCTTTAGTTATTTTTCTACAGCTATTTGTGACTTACTTATTAACTTACCCTCGTACATTTACCTGCCATCCCACAGAACTGTGTGACTTGCCTATTGATTCGCCCTCGTAAATTGCGCAGACAAGTGACTGAATGGTGAGTGCGTGAATGAGTGTATTAGTGAGTCCTTGCGTGCGTGAGTAAGTAAAAGTTGTATAACTTAACACTGACAAAATATATGTGTCAGTTGTTTGATCTACATGCAACAACATTTAATAAGATACGTAGATATGTGGTCTCCATAAGAAGAATAGTTAAAAATGCTGCAGATCTACAACTGTTTGAAACTGAGGTGAAAGAGAGTGCAAGAAGAGGAACTTTCCTGGAATATCAAGAAAACAGAACTAATGGTTACATCTAAGAAAAAGATTTTTACCGTAAAGCGATATAACTATAGAAGGAAAATAATTAATCAAATTAGTAAACTCAAATACTTAGCGACAATTATAACATCAGATCGAAAATACATAACAGAGATTCAAAGAAACATAATTTAAACAAAGGCTATATTTAAGAAAATAGAAAGCATACTTTGCAATAAGTAATAGTCGTTGAATAACAAAAAGATAATACTGAAATGTTATATAAAACCTGTTCCGCTCTATGGCAGTAAATCATGGAATGTATTGTTTTTGAGATGATGTTACAGAGTAACAACGGAAGGAGAACATTTTATTCAACGATTGATTGTTCGTTTTAGGAACCGACATCACAGCATTCGGGGCATTCCCATAAGCGCTCCGTCCCCATCTTTAGCAGCCAGCAAAGAGTTCCAACACTAATAGTACCAGTAGCAATCTGATTATATGTTCGTCTCGCCTTTCCTCTGAGCGTCGATCGTCGGCCAGATCCCTTCGTCACTCCTCGCTGTTTCATTCTTGCCAGACCATGGTGATCCATTTGCTCCTCCGAGGTGTACACGTGCTCCCACAAGGCCACAACCACTTCTGCCTTATCATGTATCAATACTCCACCAAGTACTGCAGATCCAACCAATCTGTCCGCCTGTTCATTCCCCAGCACAGCAGCATGCCCCGGTAAAAAGATCCAGACGATGCTTGTCACCCGTGACTTCCGAAGCGAAGCAAGCCACTCTGCACGAAGCGTGCCTGTCCTCACCCTACTCAGCATGTTTTCTGAGTCAGTTACAATCACGATGTGTGTGTGTGTGTGTGTGTGTGTGTGTGTGTCGTATTCTCCATCCAGCGGAAAGCTGCACTGACCGCTTCCACCTCCATTCTTAAGCTAGATGTTGTGGTATCATATGCCAGGATCTTCTGCACCAAACGTCGACCATTAGCTTTTGCTAAGAACCCCCAGGCACGTCGCCTTCCTCTCAACACCGAACCATCTGTGAATATAATCACATCACCGGCCGAGCATTATCCTGAATTATTTGCTGGATTTCCACTTTCGTGGCCCCTGCTGGCCACTCCCTGCACTCCCAGCTCAATGTGATTATAACTTTGCACAAATCTGGCTGCTCTGCTGGCACTCTGACCCACTCCTCTACTCGCCTAATGTTCTCCAAGATGCACACCTGTGTGATCGTATCCTCCACCTGAGCCATCCATGATTTCCCTCTTATCAGTCTCTGACCCTTAACTGCGTCCAGCGCCTCATGCAAAGAGTGAACTGTGTCAGCAACTACTCTGAGGTATGCCTTCGCCTGCATAACTTTGAGCCTACCATCAACAGTCGCCAAACCAAGGATGTAGCCATACACACTACTGGAGTGTCTCTGGTGCATTCCAGAATGACCCGCATAGCTTCGTCCTGTATGCGCTCTAATTTCACCAACTGACTCTTTGAGCCGGTTAGCGGGGTAGGGGTATCCCCTATCAAAGGAGATGTAAGACGCCTCCTTTCCTCCGTTAGTCTACGGGACACCCTTGGGCAAGGTGGAGTACCCGTTTAGCCCCCCGATCAGGGTTACGTGAAGCCATGAAAGCAGGTGGTGGATGGAGTGTGAGAGCAGACGACAGATTGTTGTTGGTTATGGTCTTGCACTCTGCGGCGATAGGCAGATGATCTCATCAGTAGAGACAATGGCTATGGCCACCGACTAGTACAGTCACTGCCCAGAAGGAAAGCAACGGCAAACTACCTTCTGCAAAACTTGCCAAGAAACCATAACAACCATGAAAGAAAACATAATAAGAAAGAGATCTGGTGGCGAGACCCCCAGGCCAGGCAGATCAGATAACACTGGGGAAGAGTGTGACGCAGGGACCAGTACTAGTAATCGTGATGACGGAGTTAATCCTGACTGTGTTACCAAGGAAATTCCCTGTGTCAGACTAAGAAACAGAGTGAGAATGGCAACGTGGAATGTGAGAAGTTTGTATGAGGGAAAGCTTAAAGTAGTGTGTGATGAGATTGAGAGGTTAAACATTCACATTTTAGGAATTAGTGAACATCGCTGGAGCGGCAAGGGACATTTCACAACTGAAAATGGAAGTATTTTCATTTATTCTGGTAGAGATGTCGGAGGCCAGAGTGGAGTGGCATTTTGTTTAGATAAGACAACTGCAAAAGCTTTAATGGGATATAATCCAGTTAGTGATAGAATCCTCACTATTAATTAGACTTAAAGGCCGTCCAAAAAACACAACTCTCATACAGATATATGCACCTACTTCAACAGCAGAGGAGGACGAAATTGAAGATTTTTACAACACACTACAAGACACATTAAATAAGATTGGTCATAATGATATAGCAATAATAATGGGAGATTTTAATGCTAAAGTAGGTGCAGGAAGAGCTGAAAATGAGAGACACATTTTAGGAAAATTTGGATTAGGAAATAGAAATGATGCAGGTGACAAATTAATTGAATTTTGCACAGAAAATGAGTTAACGATAGCCAACACACTTTTTAAACAACATCCAAGAAGACTCTTCACATGGAAGTCTCCAGACAGTTTTACCAAAAATCAGATAGATTATATTTTAATACAAAGAAGATGGAGATCATGCATAACATCTGCAAAAACCCTACGAAGTGCAGACTGTGATACAGATCATCAGTTATTAGAAGCAGATCTGAAATTAAAACTCAAAAAGCTTACCCGAGGACCAAGGCCACTTCGTTTTGATCTCACACAAATACCGGACGCATACAACATAGAAGTTAGGAATCGCTTTGGGGTCTTGATGTCTGTACAAGAAGAAATGACACCTGATGAACTGGCAGTACAAGCTAGAGATATTTTGATAACTGCAGCCAAAGATTTCATTCCGACCAAGAAAACGCAACGTAAGCCATGGATTACATCAGACACGTTAGAATTAATAAAACAACGAAGGGAGCTGAAACAGAAAGGAGATGAATCCGATAGCAGGATGAAGTATAAATCTTTAACTCGAGAAATAAGAAAGAACACAAGAAAGGACAAAAATCAATATATACAAGATAGCTGTACCAGAATAGAGCAATATCATGAGGCTGGAAGAGATTATGAAATGTTCAAGGAAATGAAGTTATTGACAAGAAATGTTCAACCTCAATTGAATGTTATCTGTGACAAGATGGGAAATACCTTAACAGAATCTAGACAAATTCTAGAAAGATGGCAGGAGTACTGCAGTGGAATGTATGATATGAGTGACAGTGAGGATATGAATGAGATACATGAGCCAATGACAGCAGAGACAGAACCTGAACCCTCATTAGATGAAATTGCTTGGGCTATAAGGAACCTGAAGAATGGTAAATCACCTGGATGTGATGAGATACCAGCTGAACTAATTAAAGCAGGAGGAGAAGAAAGCATACACATATATCATGCATTATGTACAAAGATTTGGAAATATGGTATATGGCCAAAAGATTGGAAGAGAACTATCTTCATTCCAATACCAAAAAAGGGCAACCTGAAATTATGCACCAATTATAGAACTGTTGCCCTGATAAGTCATGCAAGTAAAATTCTACTAAAAGTCATAATGCGACGACTTAGTAAGAAAATGGAAGAAGAGATTAACGTAGTTCAAGCTGGATTTAGACAAGGAAGAGGAACAAGAGATCACATATTCAACATGCGTTTAATAATAGAGAAGTGCAGAGAATTTAATGTAAACCTATTCTCATGTTTTGTGGATTATTCAAAGGCATTTGACTGTGTACAGCATCAGAAACTTTGGGAAATCATGAGAAATATGGGCTTTCCTTCACATGTAGTACATCTCATAAAAATGCTATATCTAGACCAACAAGCAGCAGTTAGAATAGATGGCGAGACATCAGATTGGTTTGACATCAAGCAAGGAGTCCGTCAGGGCTGCGTGCTGTCACCCTATTTGTTTAACCTGTATGCCGAAAATATAATGAGAAATGTAAGAGATGATATAAACAGGGAGCCATATGATGCCCTAAATATCGGCGGTCATGACATACCAGAGATTCGATATGCTGATGATACAGTATTACTATCCACAACACAGAATGGCATAGAAAACCTAATAGCCTCAACACAATTGAATAGTGAAAATCACAACTTATATCTTAACATAGCAAAAACTAAGATAATGCATACAGATAAAACTACTATGGAGAAAGAAATATACATTAATGGGAGAAAATTGGAGGTGGTGGAAAATTTTGAATATCTTGGGTCATTAATTACGAATAATGGTGACACAATGAAAGAAATAAAACGGCGACTATCCATTGCTCTTCAAAGACTAAAACAGATGAATAAATTATGGTGTGGGACAGACAGAACTACAAAAATTAGATTTTTAAGAGCATGCATCTTTCCCATTGCAACATACGCCTGTGAGACATGGACACTTACTAAACAAGCTGAACAGCGCATACATGCCTTTGAATATAAATGTTATAGACGAGTTCTAAGAATATCTTGGGTAAAGAAAAGAACAAATGCATCCATACTTCAAGAGTTGAATATTGAGGAGGGATGGCTATTAAAGACGATAAAACAAAGAAAATTGAAGTATTTTGGTCACTTGAAACGTCACGACAGTTTGGAGAGAACAATAATGGAAGGGTATATGCCTGGGAAGAGAGGAAGAGGAAGGCCAAAGAGAAGATGGGTGCAGGATGTGGCGGATGATCTCCAGATGGGTGTATCAGACGCGGGACATCTTGCTTGTGATCGAGAAGTTTTCCGGAGGGTTGTTATGGGAGCGAGGTTCTGTAAAGGACATGCTACTGAATGAATGAATGAATGAATGACTCTTTGAGACAGTGAGCAGTCCTAGTCCATAATCAATCACTGAGAGGATCAAGTGCTGGTATAGTGTGAAGAGCATTCTCTGCTCTGTGTCCATCGCAGCCATAGTTTTAAGTGCATTGAGTCCTTTTTGAGATTTTGTCACAACCATCTCCACATGGTCTTTGAAGGACAGGTTCCTGTCAAGTGATTCCCAGATACTTCAGTTATTCCCTCTGTTGACGCTTCTACCATATATCGTGAGGCTTGGAACATCAGTTCTCACAATCCTGTTGTCTAGAGAGCACTACAAAACAGCTGTCTTTTCCGGGTGGATGACAGCACTCATTTCAGTGCAACAGTCAATCACTTTGTCTACTGTCGCCTGTAGCTCCTGGGCTGTTTGCTCCCAATCTCTCCCCTGCCTACATGCAAGGATATCATCTGCAAATGTTAGTATCCTTCTACACACGGAAGGATATCCAATGATAAGAAGACACACAGCCATCTGTGGCCATGCAATAAGAAGAGAGGATTTGGAGAAAAAAAATCGTAACTGGTAAGATTAGCGATCAAAGAAACAGGGAAGACAGAGCGATGGCATGGAAGAATATCAATAGGACGAATCCAGAACACCAAGGACCGAGATCTGTAGAGATGCATGATTGCCTACGCCATACGACATAGCACATGATGATGATGTTAAGAAGAATATTTGACCATTCAAGATGATTCTTTGGGAGGAACCGAATACTCAGAAATAGCCAGAACTCACATGTCCGTATGCACGCACACATGAACATATACGTAGATAGAGGGAGAGAGATAGAGGGAGAGAAATCAAAGGGTATGGGGGGGGGGGGGGGGGGTTTATGTGTAAGCTCAAGGAGTGCAGTGGTTGAAGCACTCGACTGCCGTCTCGGTGATACTGATTATACCTGCGTGTGTATGCGTGTTAGCTTTCCACGGTTATTTTTCAGACCTCAACACGGGCATGTCTGCCAGATACAAGTCTAAGTTTGCTAGACGTTCAAAGGCAGTGGATTACTATGGGGCGGCACGTGCTTTTGCTGCAGGTTTGTATGTGTGTGCACTGGTTACTGGCATATTTAGGGAAGTATTTGTGTGCACTGGCTACTGTCATATTTAGTGAAGTATTTGTGTGCACTGGTTACTGTCATGTTTAGTGAAGCATTTGTGTGCACTGTTTACTGTCATATTTAGTGAAGTATTTGTGTGCACTGGTTACTGTCATATTTAGTGAAGTATTTGTGTGCACTGGTTACTGTCATATTTAGTATAGTATTTGTGTGTACTGTGTGTATTTTTAGATGTGGCAGTTGGACTTCGGAACCAACAACAATATATCCTGGCCTACCACAGGGATCACCATTATCTCCGGTACTGTTCAACGCCTACACAGTGAGAATCACCAGTGAGCAGATCACTGGACCTGGCAGGACATTGTCATATGCCGATGATGTTTTAGTGTATCGTCAGGGGAAGGATAGAGAGGAGGTTGCTGTGGAACTACAAACCGAACTCAATCGCATAAGTACTTGGTGTGATGAAGCTGGGGCAATGGTCAACCCAACAAAGGCAACAGTGACTTGGTTCTCGTTGAATAATCATATTGTCAACAATCCAACACCAACTGTAATGCTGTGTTCAGAGACGGTGGAAAGAACGCAGGCAATGAATTACCTGGGGATACGGTTTGATCGAAGCCTTGCTTATAATGTGCACATAGACCAGGTGATAACAAAGGCCAAGCGGGGTTTGGCAGCGATGCGAGTGATGGCGGCAGCAAACTGTGAGCAGCGCCATCTATGTCTTCTGCACGAGAGGTTGGTCATGTCTGTTTTGGAGTATGCAATGGCAATCCTGACTCTCAGCCATAAGCAGATAGAAAGGATGGAAAGGATACAGAATGAAGCTATGCGCATTATTCTTGGATGTACAAGAGATACAGCATGCAGGGCGATGCGCTACCTTCTTGGTTTTCCAACCATTGAAGAGAGAATACAAGGTTGCAAGGCACGCGCCTACCTCAGAATTAACGCAAACACACATCCACTGCATAGTGAAATTAGGAAGGTGAAGGGCAGCAGGTTAAAAAGAGGACGGTCGTGGATGGGTCAAGCCGAAGACATTCTTCAACAGGTGTGTTCACTTGAAGACTTAGAACCTGGCGAGGAGTGGGTACGAGTGCCAACAGACTTCTGCACATCCTTTTCAGTTTGCATCCAACTTGATAGAAAATGCAGACAAGAAAATCCGGCTGCTGTTGAGGCTGAAGTACAAGCGTTGATTTTCGAGAATTCGCTAGACGGTGACGCGGTGATCTACACAGATGGGTCGGTCGTCCGACATGTGAGAAGCTCATGGGCCTTTACAGCTCGGGCCGGAGGGAGAATTGTGAAGGAGGACTCTGGTGCTTTCACTGAAACCACAAGTAGCCTGACCATGGAAGTCATGGCAGTAAGTAAAGCAATAACATGGCTCGAGACACAGACATTCACCAGGGCTTGTTTCCTTAGCGACTCAATGAACATGATCAAGAGGATAGAGGAGGGGTCGATCCGAAGAGAATGGTTGCTGCCTCTGGAGCGGTCTCGACTGGCAAAGATTAGTTTCATCTTCGTGCCAGGGCATGCGGGAGTACAAGGAAATGAGCGGGCTGACAAGCTCGCAGGTGAGGCTACTGTGGAGGGCGGAAGCGCCATGGACCAGGCCGACATTCTGAATGCTCTACGAGAAGTAAGACTTTTGCGAGAACCAAGTGATGGCTGTGAATCTACAACAATGGCCAGACTGCGAGAGCAGCAAATTAAAAGAGGGGTGGCCAAACAAGAACACTACGCAGAAAGCCAAAGAAGATTTATAAACCAACACAGAACTGGCGTCGTTAGCCGCTACACGTTGCGGGATTTGCTGAGGAGGGGATCCGAGCAATTATGGACTGAATGGTTCGATGTGCAATGAGGATGATCTGTCGACTAACTAACTAACTAACTATTTGTGTGTACTCGTTACTGTCATATTTAGTGAAGTATTTGTGTGCACTGGCTACTGTCATATTTAGTGAAGTATTTGCGTGCACTGGTTACTGTCAGTTATCACTTGGGGTATCTTCATTGAACTCCGGACAGGTCCATAGGTGCTCAGACCCTTTCCCCCCCCCCCCCCCCCAGTATATGCATCAGCGTCCGGTGGCTAATAGTGCTCGTTCTGTGTTGGTTAACGAGGCACCTCGTTTTCCCGATGTACCTCTCGCGTCTGGCCGTGCCAATTCTTACTCCCAAGTCTTTCATCCTGGACGGCGATGTGGATTCATTGACGTCAAAGTCCTCTGTTCTCGACATATCTTTAAGGACGTTAATATCATCGGCACGGTCCATGGGCTGGCCATCTACAGGAGGTGCAGAGCCAGCCAGTTTATCAGCTCGTTCATTTCCCTCGACTCCCGCATGTCCCGGGACGAAGACGAAGGTTACCGTCATAGTTAGTGAAGGACCTGTGTACACGGGAAAACACTGGAATCACGAGTCAGTGTTTTGGTTTAGCCGACGGATCAACATCACAGCACACGGGTGTAACCCATTAGTGCTCCGTTCTACTCCTACCTCAAGCCTGAGTCTGGAGAATCTCAGCTCAGTGCACGAACTCCGTAGCACCGGCGAGGGTCCTGAAATACTTTGGGTAGATTTTTAACTCGAAATTTTGCCCGGGCAGCGCTGTAAGGGCTACTCTTTTTCAATTTCCAACTGCCAAGGGATATTTTATGTGCGCAACGATACACACGGGCGTCCGATCTCACTACCCAGAGACCAGGGGACATTTTATTACTAGAAGTCCACGTGAAAAAGTCCCGAACCTCACCGGGGCTTGAACCCGGGACCTCCATCACTCGAGGCGGACACCATACCTCGAGACCACTCAGCACGTCTTCCATCCCCAATTCATGAATCAATGGATGTTTATTACAAAGATCAGGTTTTCCCTAGCAAAATGATTTCTGAATCAAAGAGCTCAGTTGTTGATGTTAAAGAAAATTCTAAATTATATCTGCATTAGCAAATTCAAAGACAGATGATTACCCATATGAAGATGAAGCAATAGTCAATTTTAATCATGCACGAGGCGGAAAGGAGAGAGAGAGAGAGAGAGATAGAGAGAGAGAGAGAGAGAGAGAGAGAGAGAGAGAGAGAGAGAGACTAATCTATAACGAAACATAAAGGCTAGCTGTTCAGTCACGACACGCATTCGGTAGACGATATGCTGCTATCTTATATTTTATGAAGGCTTAGCGATGGTAATAATACGCTTAAACGTCATGAATTAGCGTCTGTTTTTGAACATTAGCGTCTGTTTTTGAACAGACGCAGGGACAGAACCACGTAAACATTGAGAAATAGGCCAGATGGTTTGATACCTTGTCAAATAACACAACTAAACACGCATACTATGGATGCGGTAAATGACAGATATACACGGTCAGTCACATTAATGCTATTATCTCTTCTTCGAGTTATGTGGAATTGTCTGCTCCTGGCAAGGGCAAAACAGTCAGTGTGTGCAAAGCACATTAATCAAATCTCGTTTAATGATCTCTGTTGATATCTCGATTATGGGATTCAAACAGAAAAGATGGAGACGAAGATAAGCTAGACTACTTGCATAAAATAGTGGCCAAGTATATATATATACTACCATCCAGTTAGCAACAACGCCAACAATTACCACCATCATACTCAAATTTGAAGAAGGAAGGAATTAGCACCGTTAGTGAAAACAACAGATGACATTTTGCATCAGCTGAATTTTAAAAAAAACAAAACAAAACGGAGCGCTGATTTGGATATGAAACGACAATATTATAATTATAGCAGAAAAGGAACTATGCCATTGGTCATGACGTCAGAGCCCAAGCCGGCCGGGCTGTAACAAAAATGAAGAACGACCGGCAGAAGGGGTGTGTGAAAAACAAAAGCTTCCAAGCTGGCGTTCAGTAACAATTAAAACATAACAATTAACACGATGATGGCGCTATATCGTCCTTCTGTCCAAGTGGGAGGTCACATTTGGCGAAATATAGGGTGTATTTATAATGACTAAGCAGTTTTTGAAAATATTGCCGTTCCATGTTTTATATTTACCTACTGTGGAGTTCATGCAACAAAATGCAACATAATAGGTAAATACAAAACTTGGAATGGCAATATTTTCAAAAACTGCACAATCATTAAAAATTCATCCATTATTACCCTTTGACACTGAATAAGTTATCACTTGTATCCCAACTGCAGGTTTTATGGCCATGATGATTCGAGGCCATCAGCTGGATCCTTGTGTGGAGTGCGGGTTCTACTGTGCCTCGGTGATTGTTCGAAAAATTGGAGTGCAGATACCCGATGACGAAGGCGCTATGAACGAATGGTACTTGCTACTGGAACGCATCTTGCAGCGAAAGGTTGCTGACCAACCGTTGCAAAGGCGGGAGAGCAGCATGCCGTTTACGATGTTTCAGACGCCATGGAAGGAGGGTGATCTCAGTGCGGTGTTTGGGGTTTGTATCTGTATGTGTGTTGAAGGCTCTGTCTCATTTACCTGTTGAGTTAATTGAAGGAGTTGTCATAGCCTGTGTGGATTGTTACTGTCAGCGGTAGGATAGGTTGCTAAAGTTGTTGCTTCTTCTTTTTTTTTTTTCTTCGTTTCTGCTGCTGTTGGTACTACTACCACTACTAATACTACCACCATTACAACTACTTCTATTACTACCACTACTATTACTACTACCACTTAGTGCACTACTACCACCACCACCAGCACTACTACTACTACTACTACTACTACTACTACTAATACTACTACTACTACTATTACTACTACTACTACTACTACTGCTGCGCTATTACTATGACTACTACTACTACTACTACTACTACTACTACTACTACTACTACTACTACTACTACTACTACTACTACTACTACTACTGCTGCTGCGCTATTACTACTACTACTACTACTACTACTACTACTACTACTACTACTACTACTACTACTACTACTACTACTGTTGCTGTTATTGCTGCTGCTACTGTTCCTGCTGAAGGTTCACTTTATACGTACATCTTCCTTGCTCACGGGTGCAGTAGTAGATAGAATACCACGAGTGTTGCCAATCACCGAACATACACATGCTTCTTCTCGCTGACTGGCCAGTCACTGACCATACAAATGCCTTCCCTCGCCGTCTGGCCAATTGACTGGCACCTTGCCGTCTTGACAGACGATAGATTGTAAAATTGAGTTATACCTCTCCATAACACAAAGCCTGGGCTGAATTTAGAGACCACGTGTTGCCCATGCAGCATGATCCCTCTCTCTGCCTGTCTAGTGTACTCCAGAGGAAAGGTAACACCAATACGTCTGGAACGAGACAAGCTGCAGAAGCTGCCGGATCAGCAAAGCAATGCTCTAACAGTCCGCCTGTCGGAGCTTCAATCCTTGACCAGTTGCCGAACAAGGCTTAGGGCTTGGTCTGCCCTGCCATGACATTTATTCTTTAGGTTGTATTTCCTCGCACTAGGATAAGGCGTGTACCCTCCCAATTGCGCTCCTTCACCCGAAGCCTTTGGTACAATGTGGGGTGTCGGGTTTGGTAAGCGCCGCCCAACATGCGGCGCTAACAGAAGCAGGTAGTACCGTCTAATGTCATACGGTAGCTCAGTCATCTAACTAAGACCTGACATCGATCTGGCCAATTACTGACCATACAAATGATTCTCCTCGCCACTTACACTAAGAGCTAATTTTAAAAATAATAATAATTGCATATCCTTTACAGGACGTGGCAATCAACACCAGCATTTTTTTGGTTTTTGGCTGTTCGTGATTCCTGGGCAAGTGGTTTGCCATTGCTTTCTGAACGACCGGCACTCATACCATTTCATAAAAAATCAACCGTAAGGCGGTCCGCTTCCAAATCGCCCACATCTGTGTTTCGAACGCGGATTACTAACTGCGTCCGAAACATCTTCGCCACGGAGCAGAAGAGTCAATAAAGAGGGCAATCTATCTGTATTAAGGCAGCTCCTGATGTAGTTGTTTAGGGAAATCTATCTGTATTAAGGCAGCTCCTGATGTAGTTGTTTATGGCAATCTATCTGTATTAAGGCAGCTCCTGATGTAGTTGTTTAGGGCAATCTATCTGTATTAAGGCAGCTCCTGATGTAGTTGTTTAGGGCAATCTATCTGTATTAAGGCAGCTCCTGATGTAGTTGTTTAGGGCAATCTATCTGTATTAAGGCAGCTCCTGATGTAGTTGTTTAGGGCAGTCTATCTGTATTAAGGCAGCTCCTGATGTAGTTGTTTAGGGAAATCTATCTGTATTAAGGCAGCTCCTGATGTAGTTGTTTAGGGCAATCTATCTGTATTAAGGCAGCTCCTGATGTAGTTGTTTAGGGCAATCTATCTGTATAAAGGCAGCTCCTGATGTAGTTGTTTAGGGCAATCTATCTGTATAAAGGCAGCTCCTGATGTAGTTGTTTAGGGCAATCTATCTGTATTAAGGCAGCTCCTGATGTAGTTGTTTAGGTCAATCTATCTGTATTAAGGCAGCTCCTGGTGTAGTTGTTTAGCGCAATCTATCTGTATTAAGGCAGCTCCTGATGTAGTTGTTTAGGGCAATCTATCTGTATTAAGGCAGCTCCTGATGTAGTTGTTTTCTGTGCTCTACTCCTCAGGCGTCATTCAATTCATCCAAAATGTCCAAAGATTCACGTTTCAAGCAGCATGACAAAGGGACAAGATTGTAAAGTTTGCGATAGTAACGTTTGCGATTTGTTTCGTTTCCTCTGGAACCCATACATGCATAATTAGAAAGTTGCAGTTATTTCTTATGTATAACAAAATTGCTTATTGTGTTTGTCATTATGTTTTATTAACTTGCATTTGTCTGCAGTTGTATATTATTTAATACTTAGTAACGTGTTCATGATTGGCTGGAATGTAACAACGTAGGGGGAGCGGAAAGACAGTAAAATAACTACACAAAACAATGAGGGGCTTTCATGGCACTAGGAAATGTGTGGGAGTCAACAGGAATTAAATCTAGAGCCAAAACTAGAATAGTTAACTGTAATATCAAATCAGCTGTGACATGCAGAAAGATTACAACAATTATCAATAAACTACAAATATTTATTAAATGGTAACTGTGCAGAATGTAATAGCAAAAGTGATATGAAAGAAGTACAGAGTGTATTTTTAATGACTGCAGTGTTTGAAAATATTTCCGGATTAAGTTTTGTATTTACTTATTATGTTGCATGAACTTTACAGAGAGTGATTACAAAACTTGGACCGGCAATATTTTCAAACACTGCACAGTCATTAAAAACACACCCTATATTAATACGGAACTTATGAAGAGAATATACTGACTCAGTGCCGAAGGATAATATATCGCCAAAAGTGACCTCCCATTTTGGACAGAAGGGATATATATCGCCATGCATGGTCATGGTGTTATTTGTTTTGTCATTGTATATTCCGCAGTTTCAATGCTTAGTGAATCTTCTTCTTCTTCAGCGTTCCGAGCCATTGAGGTTCTTTGCTGCAAATACAATCCGTCTCCATTCGTCTCTCTGGTGGACCTTCTCTTGCCAGTCGTTGATTCCAAGTGCTTGTAGGTCTGTACATGTATTATCTCTCCACCGCCTTCTTGGTCTACCTCGGGGTAGTGAATGGAAATGTTTATTATAATACTTGTTTGTTTGATTGTATACCATGTTTGGTCCTAACTTACTGTTTGTTTGGAACTGAATCAGTTACACAAATCCCATCGAATCGAGCGGTGAGGAATGGACGACACCGGCGATAGATAGGACACACATTGCTAAAGCCTATTAATGGTGTAATTAGATATCCTTCCTCTGGAGCCCAGCGGGCACAAGAAATAGAACTAGAACCAAACTCGCATGAAGACGAGATTTCTAGACAGTAGCGATGATAACATGAAGGGAATTACATACATAGCACATCTCTCGACAAGAGATGGTAGAGTGCCTGTGTTCCATCGGAAGTTAAAAAGTAGAAAGAAAAATAAAAGAAGTTAAAAAGTAGAAGAAGAAAACTTAATAACAGGGACCGCTGAACAAATGGCTTTAGAAATGCAGGCAGTCCTGTTATGTGGCTGGATACGGCTGTCATTGGATGTTGTACACTAGCCTGCGCTTCAGTAGAGAGTGAACTCGTTAAACAGTTTCATGACAATAAAAATAATCAGTCCTATCTTTTTCTGTGCAAAGAGGCAAATGAAGCATGGCTTGATGAAAACTGCAAAGAAATTAAAAACCAATACAACACCCTGAATACCAACTTAATTAACATAGAATTAATGACATCACTAAGAAAAGACCACACACCACACACCAAGTGGTCCGAGTTCAGATCCAGGATTATTTTGTTCGGCCAGTACAGTTCTCTGACAGCGCTGTGGCCACGAAGCAGTGAAATAGTTTCACAATTCATTGCCGTACCGAGTTGAGTGTTCGGAATCAGCTGCGGGCGATTTGGAAGCAGGCCAATTATGTAGGTGGTATGAGGCATCGGTCGTTCAGAAACAATGGCAAACACAGTAACGCAACAACTGCTTAGTAAATCACAAACTGCCACAAACTACAGGGG
>OY992880.1:123331165-123376165 GCA_963921405.1 Cepaea hortensis | reverse complement strand
ACTTGCACCCACTCCTCGCCAGGTTCTAAGTCCTCAAGTGAACACACCTGTTGAAGAATGTCTTCGGCTTGACCCATCCACGACCGTCCTCTTTTTAACCTGCTGCCCTTCACCTTCCTAATTTCACTATGCAGTGGATGTTGTGTGTTTGCGTTAATTCTGAGGTAGGCGCGTGCCCTGCAAACTTGTATTCTCTCTTCAATGGTTGGAAAATCAAGAAGGTAGCGCATCGCCCTGCATGCTGTATCTCTTGTACATCCAAGAATAATGCGCATAGCTTCATTCTGTATCCTTTCCATCCTTTCTATCTGCTTATGGCTGAGAGTCAAGATTGCCATTGCATACTCCAAAACAGACATGACCAGCCCCTCGTACAGAAGACATAGATGGCGCTGCTCACAGTTTGCTGCCGCCATCACCCGCATCGCTGCCAAACCCCGCTTGGCCTTTGTTATCACCTGGTCTATGTGCACATTATAAGCAAGGCTTCGATCAAACCGTATCCCCAGGTAATTCATTGCCTGCGTTCTTTCCACCGTCTCTGAACACAGCATTACAGTTGGTGTTGGATTGTTGACAATGTGATTATTCAACGAGAACCAAGTCACTGTTGCCTTTGTTGGGTTAACCATTGTCCCAGCTTCATCACACCAAGTACTTATGCGATTGAGTTCGGTTTGTAGTTCCCCAGCAACCTCCTCTCTATCCTTACCCTGACGATACACTAAAACATCATCGGCATATGACAATGTCCTGCCAGGTCCAGTGATCTGCTCACTGGTGATTCTCACTGTGTAGGCGTTGAACAGTACCGGCGATAATGGTGATCCCTGTGGTAGTAACATCTATCTCGAAGCATCCCTGTTCACGTACAGTGCGGCAATAACACAGCTCTCGTTGAAATAACTAACAAAGTATAACATTACCAGTTCTTTATATCCCAAACACGTGCAGTTTACATTGGGTCAAATTCACTTATTTTTGTATGTTTAAGTGTTGCAACAAAATATCGCTTCATGTTATCTCGGGTGCACTCGGCACACATTCCCACTTCTATAGTGGTAAACTATAGTGGAGCAGACGTTTGAATCTGGAGCAGTTTGAGGCCAAGGTGAAGGACAAAACATACATGGGTATGATTGTTTACTATCGGGACGAGCAAAAGAACGAACACACTTTATTCTCAAAGGGTCACAAATTGGACACGCAGACCCGTCTTACATTCGGCCGTCTTACATACATTGACAAAATCCCCCCCCCCCCCGACACCCCCTCCAGCCCATACGCCACCCCACCCCAATGTTTGTTTTAACGTGTAAGTGAGATGGTAGTCGATAGAAGGTACTGTTGTTGAGGCCTTCACATATTCGAAGCCATGGTATCCTATGTGTGGTGGTCACTTCCCTCCCTCCTCATTCCCTTCACAGACAATTCCTAGAAAATAGTCTGGTGCCCATGTGCCTGAACTCGTGTCATCATCATCGTGTGCCACGCCGATAAGTGTGCGCGGTCATGTTTCGCAGCCTCACACGATCACCTGAGTCGTGGATCAGTTCAATGTCCTTGTTTTCGACCATGTCATGTGGCCAAGGCATCCAGATACAGTGCCCCATAAAGAAAGCAAGGCGTAATAACATAGTTACCTACCGTGAATGTCGTAATAGAGGAGTAAGAAGAATTGACGTGCGACAGATTACCTTCTACTTCTTTCGTTCGCTTGACATTTGTCTACATCTGCAATGTTGTCTCTTGTGTGGACTTCACTGTCTTCTTAGTTCGATCCGTGGTCCATGGAGTTTATCTTCCACTGTTGTCTCTCTAGGCCAGAAGGTTTGCCTAGATATGTTGTATTTTGATCAGTCTTGGAGTATGTTCTCTGCTGTCTGCGACGCCAATCCACATGTGCACATGGCTGAGTCGCCAATCTTGAATTTTGTACTCATGTGGTTGCGTAATCTATTGTGTCCTGATCTGAGGCGCAGAATAATTATTTGTTCTGGTCTGTCCATAAAGTGGTAATTGTCTTGAGCTGGTGTTGGTGGTTTTCTGATTGATTTGGTCATCCTTTTCGTTTGCTGGTTTGTAACAGACCACTGGCTACCTCGTCCTGTAAAAACCTTTATCTGCGAAATCAAATCATGAACAAGTCTATAGAGGGCTTCAGTTTCTTGGTTTGTGAAGGGAGGGTGGGGTGAAGATGGGGGTCTATGCTCTATCGTGAGGTGAACAACAGAAAATGATGACCCACTTTTATAAGGCCAGGTTGACCCCGAGATGCCTTATTAGCCGCTACCCATCAGACTCCCAGGCCATTGTTTTGACAGGCATGCGTACTAACTACTATGTCACATCGCCTCCTCCTGTTTGTTTACACCTGTGTCAAGTTTCAGCATCAAAGACAGACACGTCGGAATTACTCCATCCCGTTATCTGTTCGGTTACTCGGGATGCATTGTCCTGGATACCTTCCGTCTGCTATCTCACGCCCCTTGTTGTTTCCTTTGGGGTAAGTAAAACAAACGCGTTGTCTAACTCTATAGGCGTTGTCTCCTCTAGTAAAATACTTCACTGTTGGTGTGTTTAGAGACCAGGGGCGGTAAGCAAATAAGGGTTTCGGTTACAGCGGCAGATAAGAGCAGTATGCATTGTCTCCCTTGATTGCAGAATTTCTCGACAAGGTCAAATAATGAACGTGTGTTTGTGCACCGTTTACTTTCTCTAAACGAGGATGGAGAACTTTTTTATTTTTTTCCTTTTCTTCCAAGGGCTTTTTGGATATGTGTAACATCATTTGCGGGCCTTAGACAATTATAAATTTCAAAATTCGCTTGAAATATTTGGTCAAACGTGCGCTCTGTCTATCCCAAAATGGACGTACTCTGTTCGTCCCTCAAAATTTACGCTATTATTATGATTCCTTAATATAAATTAATGATCCTTTGAAAAAAGCTCCCAAATTCAGGCCCCTGTGAAACCTTGAGCCCTACAAATATTTAAACACACACACACACATACAGAGAGAGAGAGAGAGAGAGAGAGAGAGAGAGAGAGAGAGAGAGAGAGAGAGAGAGAATCGGATTGAAATTCCTGCCTGCGGTTGCCTTGACAGGGCCAAATCAAATTATTTCGCCGACCTTATACTGGCCGCGGGCCGGACTTTCCCCGCCCTGCTCTAGACAGATGTCATCCGTTAACAGGTTCTATCTACCAATGGGTTGGTTTTCTCCCCTAATAATTTTGCCAGGGCTGCGTTCTTACGGGCTGCTCTTTGTATTTTCTAACTGCCGTGGGATTTTTAACGTACACAACTTGCAGACAGGAACTACCGTTTTCGTTTGCATTCAAAAAGACTAGTAATCTGAACACACTACCCAAGAGATTAGTGGAATGTGTGATATCATGATATACCATGATATACCATGATATATATGATATATATATATACCATGATATACCATGATATACCACTTGGTCAGGTCTTAGTCAGATATGACTGAGCTACCGTATAACAGTAGACGGTACTACCTGGTTTCTGTTAGCGCCGAACGTTGGGCGGCGCTTACCAAACCCGACACCCCACATTGTGCCAACGGCTTCGGGCGGAAGAGTGCAATTGGGAGGGTACAAGCCTTACCCTGGTGCGAGGAAATGCAAGCTAAAGACAAAATTGTCATGGCAGGGCAGACCAGGCCCTAAGCCTTGGTTGGCGACTGGTCTAGGATCGAAGCTCCGACAGGCGGACAGTTAGAGCATTGCTTTGCTGATCCGGCAGCTTCTGCAGCTTGTCTTGTTCCAGATGTAGGGGTGTTACCTTTCCTCTGGAGTGAACTAGGCAGGCCGAGAGAGGGATCATGCTGCATGGGCAACACATGATCTCTATATTTTAGCCCAGGCTTTGTGCTATGGAGAGGCAATAACTCCATCCCTGGTCTTAACTGGTCTCGGAATCAAAGCGAGAGGCAACTGTTACGGGTTATAAGTCCTTGTCAGTTGGCGTAGACATGGGGTGCCACGCGTTGCCTCTGACGGTGGGAGACACCTATAGGTGTCACTGATCAGCTACCGCCCGCCTCAAGCTGGGCAGCCCCCAGCCAATTGGGTGCTGATCCGCCACAGCCTGCCTGCTTCAATGGGTGCTTGGGGCTAGGACAAAATCTGAATCGCAGGCTGTAAAACCAATGCACCAGGTACAAACAAAAATATAAATAGAAACCTCAAGCTACGGCTTGCAACCTGGAACGTGAGAACCATGTGTCCAGGATTTTCCACTGACTTGACCAATATTGACGATGTGAGAAAAACGGCTGTGATTGATGCCGAACTCAATCGTCTTAACATTGATATTGCTGGCCTGCAGGAGACTCGCCTCGCTGAGGAAGGGTCACTCAGGGAAAACAACTACACCTTTTTCTGGAAGGGTAAAGGGCAGGCAGAAAAAAGGCAACACGGTGTGGGCTTTGCAGTGAAGAATTCGCTACTGGGAATGATTGAAATTCCAGCAGGAGGAAATGAAAGACTATTATCCCTGCGCTTGGCAACCTCTTGTGGGTTTGCCACCATTATTACTGCATATGCACCGACACTCGATTCCTCTGATGATGTGAAGGATTTGTTCTATGAGGAGTTAGACTCTGTGATCAAGGCAGTTCCAAAATCCGACTACATTTATATGCTTGGTGATTTCAATGCTCGTGTGGGCAAGGACTCGAGTTCATGGCCAGTGTGCCTTGGAAAATACAACATCGGTCGCATGAATGAAAATGGGCAAAGGCTGCTGGAGCATTGCACCAGTAATGACCTATGTATTACAAACTCTTTTTTTAAAACAAAAGAGATGCATAAGGTCACATGGAAACATCCAAGATCCGGCCATTGGCACCAGCTGGACTTCATCATCACACGGAGACAACATCTGAACCATATATCATTGACTCGTAGTTACCACAGTGCTGACTGTGATACGGATCATTCTTTGGTTGTTGCAAGGGTTAGACTGAGACCAAAGAGAATCTACACAGCTAAACACAAATCTAGCCCCAGGATTAATATTATTAACACTCATGATCCTGAAAAGTGCTTTCAGTTTCAACAGCAACTTGAAGACGCTTTCACTGATACACCAGAAAATTATACAGTAAATGATAAATGGAATAAACTTAAGGAAACTCTTTGTAAAACTGCCGTAAAGGTTTACGGCACTGTGGATCATAAGAGGCAGGACTGGTTTGCGGCCAACAGCGAGACTCTGCAGCCCTTGATTGATAAGAAGAAGAAAGCTCTCTTAAGAAACAAGGAAAGACCAACGCGTAACACTCTGAGTGAGCTAAGGCAAGCTAGGAAGGATGTGCAAAAGGCTGCCAGGCAGTGTGCAAATGATTATTGGATCAAGTTATGTGAGTCCATTCAAATCGCAAGTGATAAGGGAGACATAAGAAGCATGTATGAAGGAATAAAGAAAGCCTGTGGTCCAGTGATCAAAAGAAGTGCACCATTGAAAACCTTGACTGGAGAAGTCATCACTGATAAGAAACAGCAGATGGACAGATGGGTAGAGCACTATTTGGAGCTTTACTCAAGTGAGACCAAACTAGCGGATAATGCCCTCAACGCCATAGAGGCTCTACCAACTCTTGACCACCTGGACACACTTCCCACCATAACAGAAGTTAAGTGTGCTATAAATGAACTTGCATCTGGCAAGGCTCCAGGTAAGGATGGGATTCCAATAGAGGTTATCAGGAGTGGGCAAGACACACTCACTATACAGATCCACCAGCTAATAGAGCTATGCTGGCGTGAAGGACAAGTCCCACAGGATTTCAAAGATTCAAGCATCATAACACTGTACAAGAACAAGGGCGATCGGAGCGACTGCAACAACTATAGGGGTATCTCACTTCTGTGTATTGTTGGAAAAGTATTTGCCAGAATTGTTCTGCGCTGACTTCAAGTCCTAGGAGATCAAGTCTACCCCGAATCACAGTGTGGCATTCGACAGAACCGGTCTACCACTGATATGATATTCTCATTGCGACAAATGCAAGAAAAATGCCGTGAACAGAATCAACCACTGTTTATTGCCTTCATCGACCTCACAAAGGCATTTGATTTGGTCAGTCGTGAGGGTCTGTTCAAGGCACTAAAGAAGATTGGCTGCCCACCAACTCTTCTGTCCATTGTGGAATCGTTCCACACAGGCATGAAGGGTATAATCAAGTTTGATGGTGCAACTTCTGAAGAATTTGAAATCAAGAGTGGAGTTAAGCAAGGTTGTGTACTAGCTCCCACCCTCTTTGGAATATACTTTTCACTTCTACTGAAATATGCATTTCGTGATCAGGATGGTGGTATATACATTCACTCACGCTCAGATGGCGGCCTCTACAATGCTCAGAGATTGAAGGCTAAGACCAAAATTAGGAGGGTACTGATCAGAGAGTTGCTTTTTGCAGATGATGCTGCAGTTACGACCCACTCTGAGGAAGAATTGCAATGTCTACTATCTGCATTCTCCAATGCTTGTTCTGAATTTGGTTTAACAATTAGCAAAAAGAAGACACAGATTATGTCACAAGGTGCACATGGGGTACCATCAATCTTTATTGACGACGCCAAACTAGAGATAGTAGACCATTTTACATATCTAGGATCGGTGGTAAATAGCAAATTATCCCTAGATCAGGAAATCAACATCCGGATTGGTAAGGCAGCAACAACAATGAACAGGTTAAGAAAAAGAGTCTGGGAGAACAGGAAGCTTACTGCCAAAACAAAAGTCCTTGTCTATCAAGCCTGTGTCCTTAGTACTCTTCTCTATGGCAGTGAAACCTGGACAACTTACTCACACCAAGAGAACAATTTAAACAGCTTTCATATGCGGTGTCTGCGAAGAATTCTTGGTATTAAGTGGCAAGACAAAATCACAAATACTGAAGTATTGGAAAGATCAGGTTGTGTGACAGTTTATTCCATGCTCAGTCTTCGTAGACTTAGATGGATAGGACATCTTAGGCGGATGGATGATGGTAGAATACCAAAGGATATCTTTTTTGGTGAATTACAGATGGGTAAGAGATCTCAGGGTCGGCCTCTACTACGATACAAAGATGTGTGTAAGCGGGACATGATTGATACAGGCATTGATAATGCACATTGGGAGCAAGTCGCCGCTGAACGTGTTGCATGGAGGGCAAATATCAGAAATGGAATAAAGTCAAAGGAGAAAATTATTGCAGAAAAGTCACACACCAAGCGTTTGAGACGTAAGATGGTGCATGATGGTGGAAATGGCCACGTGTTCACATGCACCCACTGTGAACGGACATTTACAGCGCAAATTGGCCTTATCAGTCACACTCGCTACCGCCATAGTTAAAAGTTATTATGCCTTTTTAAAGCACAAACTATCGTCTGTCAAGACGGCAAGGTGCCAATGATATACCAACGCCTGGTGAACAAATTACAAGCACAACTTGAGATCATTGGGGCACATAACACCAATAATATGATATATGTGGATGATACAGCATTGATTCCAGATAATGAACAGGTTCTGCAACATTTAGTAGATGCAGTTATTGTACATAGTGAACAACAGTGGTTAGGATTAAACTGTAAGAAGGCGGAGATTATGGTTGTCACGAGAAGAAAGAAATAGCACTAGTGAAAAAAAGTTAGTTGCATATCCTTTACATGACGTAACAGTTGACTCTAGCATTTGTCTGTTTGTGATTCCTGGGCAAGTTTTACGTTCAGTAGTTTGCCATTGCTTTCTGAAGGACCGGCACGGCACTCATTCCATTGTACGGAAATACCAACGCAAGGTGATCTGCTTCCAAATAGCCCGCAGCTGTGTTTCAATAGCGGTATGCAGACTTACGAATTGCATTTGTAACCACTTCGGAATATTCGTAAACAGGTGAATCGGTGCAACTGTCTCAGAACAGTCATAACATTCGATATAAGCTGTCTTGAAGAGATTAAAACAAGAATCGTCAGGGCGAAAGTAGCCTTTTATCAGATGAAAAACATATTGACCAATAAAACGATGTCAATTGAACGAGAGAAAGAGTGGTGAAGTGTTACATAGAACTTTTACTTTTGTATGAATATGAAATGTGGAGAATGAGCTGACAAGCTGAAAAACATCACATGGCTGTGGAAATGTGGTTTCTGAGGAAAATGCAAAAAATACATTGGACAGTCAGAAAACCCAATAAGCAAGTAGTACAAGAAACAAATGAAAACCGTAAAGTGATTAGACAAATTACACGTAGTTAGTCAAAATTGTTGGCACATTATGACAAGAAATAAACTAGAGAACAAGGTAACAACTAGCAAGATTGACGGGAAAAGAACTAAGGGAAGGCAGAGAAGTAAATATCTGGATGGCTTGGCCACAGGCATGGGTCGAGACGAGAGCTGATCCACGACTCTGGTGATCGTGTGAGATGGCTAAACACGCTTATCGGCATAGCACATGATGATAAGTGACCAAAGTGATGTAAACATTATGCAATATATGATTAACATGTGTGGCAAACTGATGTAAACATTATGTAATATATGATTAACATCTTCTTCTTCTTCTTCAGCGTTCCGAGCCATTGAGGTTCTTTGCTGTAGATACAATCCGTCTCCATTCGTCTCTCTGGTTGACCTTCTCTTGCCAGTCATTGATTCCAAGTGCTTGTAGGTCTGTATGTATATTATCTCTCCACCGTCTTCTTGGTCTACCTCGGGGTCTACGGTCATTTATTTCCTGAGTGTAAGCGAGTTTTGTTTCCCTATTATCTTCCATTCTTTCTATATGCCCCAGCCATTGTAGTCTATTAGCCTTCATGATACCAGTGATTAGCATGTGTGACAAAAATTATGTATACACTATTATAGAATGCTTGATTGATTACTTACTATGTGTGTAAAAGACAAAAAGGGGGGAGAGGTGATTAGTATGGGCACGTAATAAAATTTATGATTGACATCTTTGTAAAGCGAATACACACATTCACGAACACGTGAATGGCATCTGTGAAAAGTGCTGAACACATTTTAGAATCGAATGGTGCGAGGTATAATTTCAAATTACGGATTACATCTCTTCGGGCTCTTATTTTCTGAAACAGGAAACTTTACTGTAAATTTAACAGCCAGTTTTGTGGTTTTATTCATAATGAATAGAGAAATGCCAGCAAATCTTGTTCTCTATATATTTAGAATTCATTGGACCATATTAAAGTGTGCTTTAGTTCTTGTATCTGTGTCTTTCGTCAGAACACATCTGTTGTACAGACAATGACAAGGGTACATATACAGTTTGTAATTTTCTGTTCTTATTTTTTTCTAGCTGAATCAACACATATGCTGTTTTTAAATGGCTTTGTTTCACCACGTGATTTGACATATGCTATGCATGTGTATTTCCTTTCTTTGTTACGTGTTTGACTGCTGGACGTAATTCACTGCATGCTAAGTTTCCCGTTCTTCACTATTCTGTAGCACATAATATATTTGTAAGTAAACAACGTAAAGGAATCTTTTTCACACCCTAAGTTTGTCTATCACATGAAGTACACCTCATAAAAATGCTTTATCTAGACCAGTGGTTCCCAAGCTTTTCAAGCAGAGGGCCATGTTTACTATTTTCGGCAGTTAACGCGGGCCACAGCGTTATAAAATTATAAAAGTCGTGCAATTTCATTTTTACTTTTCTTAACTTTCGTCAACAAACTTCTAAAACTTTAAAGGCAGTTAGTCTCAGTACTACACTGCGATCATATTTTTGTTGTTGTTGTTGTGTGCTTTAAAATCACAAGTTCATTTAACAATACATTTTAAATCAGTTTCGAAAATCACAACTAATGAATTAATTTACAATTGTAAATGTCCTTCATAACCAGTTACTTAAGTTCAGATATCAGTTTATTAATGTCTGGGCACAAATCTGTCGTGCCCAAAGTCATAGGCACAGCTAGGTTATTGTCGGTGAGTCTGGAACGTTGCTTGTTTTTGTTTGTTTTTTTAACGATAATTGCTGAAAATTACTGCTCGCATCTGTAAGTCGTGCCAAAACGACAAATGTATATCTCTGGACGAATGGACGCAAGTGTTCAAATTGTTCGACAGGCAATAGTCGCCAGAATGAAATCATATGATCAGCTGAAGGTGAAGCAGACAGCTCCAGAAATTTACATCTCAGTGCAGAATTGCATTTCAAAGCAATTACCCCGTGCTGAAGGTTTTGCTGTAATTGACAGAGCTTGGAATCAGGAAATACGAACGGATTTATGAAGAGGGCAACATTATCCTCCTCTATTGTGAACTCTTGAAATCTCGATTGAAAGATATCCAGAAGACAACTTTTACTTTCTTCTTCTTCTTCTTCTTCTTCAGCGTTCCGAGCCATTGAGGTTCTTTGCTGCAAATACAAACTTTTACTTTGTACTATAAAAAGTCACATTTCTTTTCCATCACAAACGTCTTCAGATTTGGAAACGCCTCTAAAGTCCCTTCAGTCAGTTGTCCGATAAACAGTCGTAGTCTCATTTTAAATGAAGAAATGTCATCGTACAAATTTGTGAAAGGTTTGTTTTTTTTCCCCCTTGATCCTTGCATTTAAAGAGTTATATTAAATTACGAGGCCTCGCGTGCCACTTTCTGTCATCTGGCGGGCCACAAGTGGCCCGTGGGCCGTGGTTTTGGAACCTCTGATCTAGACCAACAAGCAGTGGTTAGAATAGATGGCGAGACATCAGATTGGTGTGACATCAAGAAAGGAGTCCGTCAGGGCTGTGTGCTGTCCCCCTATTTGTTTAACCTGTACGCCGAAAACATAATGAGAAATGTCAGAGATGATATAATCTGGGAGCAATATGATGCCATAAATATTGGTGGTCATGAAATACACGAGATTTGATATGCTGATGATACAGAATTACTATCCGCATCACAGAATGGTATAGAAAATCTAATAACCTCAATCCAAAAGAATAATGACAATCACAACTTATTTTTTAACATAACAAAAGCAAAGATAATGCATACAGATAAAACTAATATGGAGAAAAAAGTATATGTTAATGGGGTAAAATTGGAGCTTGTGGAAATTTCGAATATCTTGGGTTATTAATTGCCAACAATGGTGACACAATAAAGGCAATTAAAATACGAATATATATTGCTCTTTAAATACTAAAACAACCGAAAACATTGTGGAGTAGGAGAGATAGGCCTACAAACATTAACACTTTAAGAGCATGCATCTTTTCCATTGCAACATACGCCTGCGAGACCTGAACACTTATTAAACAAGCTGAACAGCACATAAATGCAGTTGAATATAGTTGTTATAGGCGAGTTCTAAGAATATCTTGGATAAAGAACAGAACACATGCATCCATACATCAAGAGCTGAATATTGAAGAAAGATGGCTACTGAAGACGATAAAACAAAGAAAATTGAAATATTTTGGTCACTTGAAACGTCATGAAAGTTTGAAGAGAGCAATAATTGGAGGTGGGATAAAGGGGGGGGGGGTGTTATATGCCTGGAAGATAGAAAAAGGAAGGCCAAAGAAAAGATGGGTGCAGGATGTGGCAGATGATCTCGAGATGTGTGTCGTCCGACGCGGAACATCTTGCTTATGACAGGGGCGTTTTCTGGAAGGTTGTTATGGGAGCGAGGTTCTACAAAGGACATGCTACTTGTGAGGTGTAAAATAATTAGACTAGGATATTGACCAGGGTATCCCGGTTGGGATGGGTTCACATCTTTTGTAGCCTTCTTCGGGAAGCATGGAATTTGGCTCATTACCCCTACGTGAAGACAACTACAGATAAAGCAAGTATCCTATACGAATTTTAGAAATATAGGCTCCGTGGAGACCACGAAAGTTTACCACTATCCCTAAAGAAGATGACGTCCTCAATAATAAAAAAAAAAGACTGGTGTGAGTTTGTCCGCCCTCATGGGGTCTCCCACTGTCTATACCCATGTGATTTATACGCTGAACGTATATTGCGTAGACTGAACATACACTGTTAGCACAAGACACCCAATGCGTGAACACAACATACACTGGTATCACAGAACAGTCACTGTGTGAATAGAACATATACAGTCATCATAAAACAGTCACTGTGTGAGCAGAACATACTCTGTTATCACAGTACATTCATCAAGAAATAACCCAAATCCTGAGTTAAAATATAAATTTGTAATTTGAAATCAAAGGTTGGAGTGAAGATAATTCTGTGAAAAAAGCTTTATGCTCAACTTTGGATATCACTTGTTGTGAAAACATATTCATAACACATCGATCATCCAAGGTACAACAATAAAATATATATAAATAATGTAGTCACTAAATTAAGAAAATGTTCTTTCTATCTCATGTGTCGCTGGTACAAGGCGGTGTGGTACATCTTATTTTCTACCTTCTGGCTGGAATGGGTAAGTGTCCTAATCCCATAGATGAAGGTTTCCCCCCTTGGTATCTCAGGGTTCCTCTTCAATGATGAGCGAGACATGGTAAGGTTATACTGACAATCTCCAACAACCTGGTATTCTCAGTGGTTAATTAAAAAGTACTCTGGGTCAATCTCTTGGAGGATAGGGATGGTGAGGGATGCATGGACAATGCTGGAATAATAATTGAACTGGTAGGATATGGACATGGTCATAATACATCTACCGCTTTCAGCAAGTAAGTCTGCATCACCAGGATTGAATGAACAGCATTCATTTTGGTAGATTCATATTTACACCACCCATCTACAGTTCAAACAAAATACAAACTGCATAAGCATTTGACAAAATCATGTGTCATTATAACATAAAACATCTGAAGGGGAAAAAAGGAAATAAGAGGAAGGAGAATGGTTCTTATCAATGGTGAGATCACTACCCTCTTCTCTCTAGATGGAATTCATTGCAACATCTGATGCTGTAAGATCATGATGTGATCAACTCTTGATGAAACAAGGACAGTAAGATAAGATAAGGTTATAAAGATAAAACTCTTCCGAAGTCGGAGAGTTAGTTAGTTAGTTAGTTAGTTAGTTAGTTAGTTAGTTAGTCGACAGATCATCATCATTGCATATAGAACCATTCAGTCCATAAGTGCTCGGATCCCCTCCTCAGCAAATCCCGCAGCGTGTAGCGGCTCACGACACCAGTTCTGTGTTGGTTTATCAATCTTCTTTGGCTTCCTGCATAGTTTTCTTGTTTGGCCATACCTCTTTTAATTTGCAATTCTCGCAGTCTGACCATGGTTGTAGATTCACAGTCATCAATTGGTTCTCGCAACAGTCTTACTTCTCGTAGATCATTCAGAATGTCAGCCTGGTCCATGGCGCGTCCGCCCTCCACAGTAGCCTTACCTGCGAGCTTGTCAGCCCGCTCATTTCCTTGTACTCCCGCATGCCCTGGCACGACGATGAAACTAATCTTTGCCAGCCGCGACCGCTCCAGAGACAGTAAGCGTTCTCTTCGGATCCACCCCATCTCTATCTTCTTGAGCATGCTTATTGAGTCGCTAAGGAAACATGCCCTAGTGAATGTCTGTGTCTCGAGCTATGTTATTGCTTGCACGGTGAGGAACCACCAATCTGCACACCGATGAGCCAGACATGGGACAACGGATGCCCACACGAACCTCAGTCCGGTATGACATCACACTGATGTTGGAAAACAGGATGTCTTCATCGGATATACAGGACTTCACGCTGGAGTTCACAGCCAGCGAACGCAAGCAAGCAAGTAATAAAGATAAAACCAAGTTGTCCTGTTGTGACGAAGGTAAGTTGAGACAAAGGCATGTTGTGATGAAGACAGGTTGAGATCAAGGCGTGTTGTGACCGATGCATATTGAGACAGATGGATGTTGTGACAACTGTATGGTAAGTCTGAGGTATGTTGAGATAAAGGCAGGTTGAGATAAAGGCAGGTTGAGGTAAAGTCAACATTATAACATCTCATCATCCTATGTCTGTAATGCAAGGCCGGCCTTTATTCCTCTGGGTTAGACTTGGTTCTCAAGTGCCTCCCATCGTCATCATTATTAGGTTATTTGCCTTTTCATATCAGGGGAAAAATTTTAACCTTTCCTCCAACAAATGTAATGATCATTAACCAATATTAAATGTACAACAATCACAAATGAAAACATATCAATTATTTCATGAAATTATGCGAGAGCCTTTAGATAGAAAAGCTTTCAGCATAAGCAATGGTTCGAACACAAACGCAGATTGTCCCTCCTAGTTTTCTTCTCTGAGCAAGGGGTTAGAGGACGATGTTTTCAAACCTACCCACTGTTGAAAGTAATTTCCGTGCACAGAATTCAGAAATGGACTGCTTTAGGATCATTTTTCAGAACGCAGTTGGCAGGCCACTGAAGGTAATAATCATCCAGTCATCAGCAACATTTGTGTGAGGCTTGTGGTGCGTGCAACGTCTGCCAAACATTTGGGTATATGGTGCAACTATCTTTCCTTATTAATGAGCATTTATTTCTCATGACAAGAACATGACGAATCCACAAAGCATATTCATGAAAAATGTGAACAGAAGAATCACATAATATACATTCAGAAAGGTGTGAGTCTGTGTACAAGGATTTTAAGAGATAGACTCTTAGCAACATTTTCTCTGCAGAAGCAACAATGCCTAGAATGTGCATTTAAAGAGTGCGTTTCCATTGCATAGAGAAAAATGTTTATATATAGATGCATTTAGGATGTAATATCATTCTGTAGCCTATAAAGATAGAATGTCTAGCAAACAGGTTTTAACCTGGTAGATGCAGCGATGAAAAACAAAAAACAAAAAAAAACATGACGCCTGGCAACATTTCACTCTCGAAAAAGAGCATTGATTTTGATCATTGTTTAAATATAAAAAAAAAAGCTTAAACATCACATTGACACCCTTATACACATAAACACCGTGTCACTTTAATATCATGGATCGTCTTAGCACATATTTAGGGTCAAGCTTACCTGAGGGGACCCAGATCACCTCCTAACAGAGAATGCTAGTTGTTATCTCTAAGGTTTGGCGTAGAATGAATTGTTTTTCACCGTCAATTATGCTCAGAGATTATGGCGGGTACCTCAGGCTTTGTTGAAGCAATCGTCTTTCGTCTTTTCAAATCGCCCACTGGTTCCCAATTTGTCTTAACACGGCTGATGAAATTTTAGCTTATATGGTGCTCCCTTCGGATCAGTGTTTTGAATCTCGGAAAATGTGAGGTGACTGGAAAATATATCACACTACTGAATGAATGAATGAATGAATGAATGAATGAAGGCGCGTTGGACATATGGTGCCAGGTCCATATTGAGTCCATACCCGCTGGGTTATGTGTTCACATTTATCTCCCCAGACATTTCCTGGTACCGATTTTAGACTGCGTTGACCTGGAGGAACAGGCCCATTTTGAACATCTGCCGGATTCAAACCCATGACCACAGTTCTCAAAGTGTCTCAGTGTGTCTGAGAGTGCCTCAATGCGTCTCAGAGTGTCTCGGTGCGTCTCAGAGTGTCCCAGTGCGTCTCAGAGTGTTGCAATGCATCAATGTGTGTCAGAGTGTCTAAATGTGTGTCTTATTCAGCGCCAGCTTTTTTTTCCTCACCTTATGTTTCATGTGTATTTGTTTACTTCTTTCGATGAGCTCCACATTTATGATTCTTTCATTACATTGTCAATTACGTTATCAATTGGGCACGGCTGCATGGATAAGAGTTGGACTAAAATGTTGACTTCTCGTCCTTGACTTGGGGACGTAAATTACAAGTACCTCAGAAGTCGGAGTGGGTTCGCCTGAAGGCGAGGGACACTGGTAATAGGAAAAGCTAACCCACACGCAAACCTCGGTCCAATGCTACTTGAAGTAGTATGTACGGACTACGCTTGAGTTTAAAGCGAGCGAATGAAACAAAAAAAAAAACTGGATAGACAGTGTTCATTGGGTCCCACCTCTTTACTACTGGACATGGTAAAGATAAGGCAATGGTAGACACTACACTAGCTTTTTTTTTTTTTTTTGGTTGCATATCCTAAATACAGGACATCGCTGTCAACGCCAGCATTTTACTGTTGTTGTTGATGTCTTGGCAATTTTACGTTCAGTAGTTTGCCATTACTTTCTGAACGACCGGCTTCCATACCAACTCGCTGAAACCCAGAACGACACGGTCTGCTGCTGTCAAATCGGTCGCTGCTGTGTTTTGAACGCTGGTAAGCGGCCTCACGAATCGCACCGCAAGATCTTAGCCACGAGGCCCCTAAACGAATTTTTTTTTTTTTTTTTTTACGACGAGCTGCGTTGTGTAAACAACAACGTCATTGATCATCGACACTTCAGCGACTGTCAATCTGATGTTGTTAGGGCACAACGTCATTGATCATCGACACTTCAGCAACTGTTAATCTGATGTTGTTAGAGCGCAACGTCATTGATCATCGACACTTCAGCAACTGTTAATCTGATGTTGTTAGAGCGCAACGTCATTGATCATCGACACTTCAGCGACTGTCAATCTGATGTTGTTAGGACAACAACGTCATTGATCATCGACACTTCAGCGACTGTCAATCTGATGTTGTTAGGGCACAACGTCATTGATCATCGACACTTCAGCAACTGTCAATCTGATGTTGTTAGGACAACAACGTCATTGATCATCGACACTTCAGCAACTGTTAATCTGGTAGTGTTAGGACACAACGTCATTGATCATCGACACTTCAGCAACTGTTAATCTGATGTTGTTAGGACACAACGTCATTGACCATTGACACTTCAGCAACTGTTAATCTGATGTTGTTAGGACACAACGTGATTGATCATCGACACTTCAGCAACTGTTAATCTGATGTTGTTAGGACACAACGTCATTGACCATTGACACTTCAGCAACTGTTAATCTGATGTTGTTAGGACACAACGTGATTGATCATCGACACTTCAGCAACTGTTAATCTGATGTTGTTAGGACACAAAGTCATTGACCATTGACACTTCAGCAACTGTTAATCTGATGTTGTTAGGACACAACGTGATTGATCATCGACACTTCAGCAACTGTTAATCTGATGTTGTTAGGACACAACGTCATTGACAATTGACACTTCAGCAACTGTTAATCTGATGTTGTTAGGACACAACGTGATTGATCATCGACACTTCAGCAACTGTTAATCTGATGTTGTTAGGGCACAACGTCATTGATCATCGACACTTCAGCGACTGTTAATCTGGTAGTGTTAGTGGCAGTGTCACCGATCACTTCAATCCCAGGCAGTAGTAGGATTAAGTTTTTCCCTGTCCAGTACATTCCTTATGTGGAGCCAGACATAATAAACGGGGATCAAATCTGCAAACTTCTCACAGGACATAACAGGTTGAGAAAACCACATGTTCAACAAACTAAAGTTGGCAAATAGCGTTGAATGCTACTGTCAGACTATTAACTGATTAAAAGCTTTGAGATGATTAATCGTCTTAAACGACTTTCCATATCTGTTATGGGCGTATTTATCGTCGAAATATTACCACTGTGTTGTAATACAACATGTCTGCTATCATATTAACAACTGTTAGATCATAACTGTGACACACCCTTACTTCCATTTTCCGCCATCCATTTTTGTTTGATCCAATCATATTTTTTTTTGGTTTCACACTGATTCAGTAAAAACAGTTGTTTGCCCATCAATTATGACGATGCCCATTCATTTCATCCAGTGGGGATGAGAGTATGGAGCCGTGAGTTCTAAGATGGCTGATAAGGCCTATTTTGGCTCGAAATGTTCTTTGACAATGTGGACAAAGAATCCTAGAAGTTCCAGGAGGAGGATCTCCTGCAGTGGTTTTTCTGTCCAACCTTTTTTTCCACAGCTCTTGCAGTCATGGTTGCTTCACAAGTGACTGCAACCTTGCGTAATGATGTATCCACGAATTTTGGTCATTGACAGCAGTCTCCCAATTGTCGTGATGAATTCCAAAAGCTTTTAGTGAGATATTCAGAGTCTTTAAAGCGTTTCCACTGTGTTATTTTTCGAAATGCCACGCCTTAAAGATTTTTAACTGTTGAATGGTTCATATTGTATTTTGATTTCGCTGCCTATGTCTCCCCTTTACGGTGCCGCCTGATGCGACCGCCCCTCTGTATCATAGAACGGCAAGGCCCTGGTTTGAAGTGTCAGCGTTCACTGGCACTGTGCCACTTACACCATTAGATTAGCTGCAGCTAGATATGACAATGATTACTAGCATTTTGCCCTATCAGTATCAGATTAACAATAACTTGAAGTGTCAGTGGCACTGTGCCACTTACACGATCAGATTAGCTGCAGCTAGATTTGTCATTTATTATTTACAATGCGCCAGCAACACAATCAGATTAAGAGTCGCTTAGTGTGTTAATGGTCAATGACACCGTGTCACTATCCAGCATTAGATTCACAGTACCGAGAAGTGACTGAATCCCAACACCCACTACCGCCATTTATAATCTGTACTATTAACAACGACCAGAGTAGCCGCCCCTTGTGAAGAAAAATAAACGGGTTGAAAAACGAGCCTCTAAATTATTGGTAAATAAACAATCACTTTGGTAGATGCCCGCCTTAAGTAGACAGCTTGTTTACCGGCTTTCTTGACCACACGCAGAATCAGGCCGACACATGTGAACACGTGACACACCGAACCACTATCCTGGCAGCAATTCCTTCCATTAAACCGCTATTTAACGTATTATCTCCTTTGCTAGCCAATCCTACAGCCGGAAAAGGTCGTTACTTCAATGTTTACGGGCATCAGATTCTGGTTCTGCAGACCCGTCGTGTCAGCGTTGAAAGTTCTCAACTTGATTTCCCTGAGGCTGCTGTCGTCGCCCCCACCAGCCGAAACGTGCTCACATTCACACTTTCGCTGTACATCGTCAGATGACTGCAGAGTTGCGCCCGTAGCCGGGTCTCATGACCCTTGCCCTCTGACACCTCACACTCCTTGGGCTTGACCTGGTTCGAAAACTCTTTCTGGAGCAGCTTTGGTTGAGTGGGTACGATTTTCATTCCCTCAGGCTCAGAGGGTCCCGGGTTCAACCCAGCATAGGGCTGGAGTGTTTCCGATGAACCATTGGTACCTAATGATATCCCACGGCCCTTTGATCTCTTAGGTAGTGAGATCTTATACCTAGCATTCTCAGATAAGGACTCAACAAATAAACAAAGGAGGTCGAGTTTGTAAGTTGCAAGGTACATACCATTGTTCAACTCTGAACGAGTCTACCACACCAACTTAGGGCTAAAAGATGGCATTGGACCGGCATGAAGAATGCAAATAACAGAAAACGGTTCCACATCGACCAACATCGACCAACGGGGAAGATAGAAGATCAAAGTATTATAAACTTTGACAGATAAAAAGATGTTGATAAATGAGTCTACAAGATAAAGCGATATCGGCAATAAGATAAACTTGCGGTTATAAGACGAAAAGACATCGTTCACGAAGAAGAAGTAATCACCCTAGACAACTGAAATATAAGTAGACCGCAAGCAGACAAAGGCTTATGCAATGACCCCATCTATGAGTATTAAATTATTACGTCACATGGAAAAAAAAAAAAAAAAAAAAAAGTACTGGAGAGTTTTGGTCATAGACCATAACTTTAGGAAGGGAAAATCCCAACTGCACCTCCCCGCGGTAGAGGATGGAAACACACCACGGTGTGGCTAACACAGCTCTGGGGACCGAGTATCCACCGGAATAAGTGGACAACTCTGCAGCTGAGCAGAGCAGGGCACTCACTTGTCCTGACAGTCGGAAATGGCTGTCAAAGGCAGAGTTAAAAGACCACCGTGTGAATGTGGAAGGCAAGGGGAAACCACCACATTATCTTCCCAAGATTTCATGGCGACACACATTTCAGAAATAGTGAACGACGTTAATGGCTGTCTTAGGACATCCTCGTCCGGTAGGGACAGTCATGAGCCACAGGTGACACCAGACCGTCATCCAGCTACTGATGGCAAAACTAAAACAATAACTAAACTAAATAAATTTAGAGTAGGAACGTGGAATGTTAGGACATTAAATGAGCTAGGAAAGTTAAACAATGTTCTAAGAGAAATGGAAAACATGAAAATGAATATACTAGGCATAAGTGAGATGAGATGGAAGGGATCTGGCAAAATTATAACCGACAAACACACAATAATTTATTCTGGAGGGGACACACGTGAAAAAGGTGTAGGAATAATATTTGATGAAAATACAGCCACATCTATGACTGGATACTGGTGCATTTCAGATAGAGTGATAATGGTCAAAATCAAAGGCAAACCAATAGATATAAATATTATACAAGTATATGCACCAACAACAAACAGTAGTGATGAAGATATACAAAACTTTTACGATGAAGTTGAAATGGCAATAGCCCAAATTGGATCACAAGAAATAAAAATAATACTGGGGGATTTTAATGCAAAAGTAGGAAAGGGAAAAATAGAGGATATAGTGGGGTATTACGGTTTAGGTACAAGAAATGAAAGAGGAGAGAAACTAATAGAATGGGCAAATATTAATGATATGATAATTGGAAACACATGGTTTAAACACCATAAAAGACGACTATACACATGGAAAAGCCCTGATATGAAAATACGCAACCAAATTGACTACATACTTATTAATAAAAGATTTAGAAATGCATTAATTAATGTAAAGACAATGCCTGGTGCTGACGGTAACAGTGATCATGTACCACTATGTGGACAAATAAAAGTAAGATTAAAGAGAGGGGAAAAAATGGTTAAAAACTTGAGACTTAATAAAGAGGTTCTGAAAGTAGATAAAGAAATTCAAGAACAATACAGAGTGACTGTGAAAAATAGGTACAATGCAATAGCTAAAATACAGAGTATAGATGAACAATGGGAAATGTTAAGGGACTCCATTCATCAAACTAGCAAAGAAATATTACCGGAGAGAAGCCAAAAAGCTAAGAAAAAATGGATGAATGAAGAAATCTTAAGGTTGATGGACAAAAGGAAACATAATAAAAATGACAAACAAGAGTATGCTAAGATAAATAAAGAAATAAGAGATAAATGTGTGAAGGCAAAAGAAAGTTGGTTAAATGAGCAATGCAGAAAAATTGAATTAAATTCCATTAAAGATCAAAAAAGTATGTACAGACAAATCAGCGAGCTCACAGGAAGAAAAATAAGAATAAATACAGAGTGTTTGAAATCAAAAACAGGACAGACTTTATTGGAGGAAGGTGCTATAATGAAGAGGTGGAATGAGTATATAAGAGAATTGTATAATGGAGAAAGGGAAGAATTAACAGAAGAAAGTAACTTAGAAGGCCCACCTATTCTAAAAGAAGAAGTCGCTGATGCTATGAAACATATGAAGAAAGGAAAAACAGCTGGGCCAGATGAAATCACAATAGAAGAATTAGAAGTGTTGGGAGAATTTGGAGTAGATATATTAACCAAAATGTTGAATGATATTTACAGTAGTGGATATTTACCCAGTGATATGCTGAAATCTGTATTTATAGCTATACCAAAAAGACCAGGAGCAATTGATTGTGAAGATTTTCGTACAATTAACCTCATAAACCATGTCACTAAGCTTCTACTCAGAATTATAATGAGAAGAACAAGAAAGAAAATAAAAATGGAAATTAGTGAAGAACAGTATGGTTTTATGGAAGGAAAGGGTACAAACAATGCAATATATATATTACGAACACTAATAGAAAGATCAATAGAGAAACAAAGAGACATATATTTATGCTTCATAGATTATACTAAGGCATTTGATAAAGTAAAACATGATGAGCTGATTAAAATGTTGGAAGATATCAACATTGATGGGAAAGATTTAAGAATAATAAAGAATATATACTGGAACCAAGTAGCAGCAATTAAAATGGGAAATAAAGAGGGTAGTTACGAACAGATAAAGCTAGGAGTACGACAGGGGTGTGTCTTGTCACCCGATCTCTTCTCCCTATATAGCGAAGTAATAATGAGAGAGATCAAAGAGAAGCCAGGAATACTAATCGGAGGATATAAAATAAACAATATACGCTATGCAGATGACACAGTATTGGTAGCGGATAATGCAACAGACCTACAACAATTGTTGGACAGTGTAGTAACAGAGAGTGCACAGAAAGGACTGTCCTTGAATATCAAGAAAACAGTAACAATGGTGATATCAAAGAAAATGGGGACGCCAAAATGTGACATAGAAATAGAAGGGGAAATTCTCAACCAAGTGGATAATTTTAAATACCTAGGGGCACTTATAACATCAGATGGAAGATGTACAAAAGAGATTAAGAGCAGAATAGGGCAGGCAAAGACAGCATTTCAGAAAATGAAGAGTATCTTATGCAATAAGTCGCTATCAATGAATGTAAGAAAGAGAGTACTAAAATGCTATATAGAACCAGTTTTGCTGTATGGCAGCGAATCTTGGAATGTAAATGAACAAATTAGGAAGAACTTAGAAGCAACAGAGATGTGGTTTTTAAGACGAATGTTGCGAATTCCTTGGACTGCCAGAGTAACTAACAACGATTGTCTGAAAGAGGCTAATGAAACTAGAACACTATATACAACAATAAGAAAGAGACAAACATCTTTCTTTGGTCATGTGATGAGAAGAGAGGCATTGGAGAACATCGTGACAACTGGAAAGATCGAGGGGATGAGAGGCAGACCAAGAGAAATGATGCTGGACGGACTGAGACGGTGGCATGGAGGAATATCATCAGCAGAGTTGATCCAGAACACCAAAGACCGAGATCTGTGGAGAGCCATGAACGCCTACGCCAGCCGGCACGGCACTTGGTGATGATGACATGGAAAACCCAAATGACAACCGAGAAATACAGCGGTACACAAGTCATGTACACATTGCTCATGTTCCACGATACCATATAGAAATAATAATATAGATGGTAATGGTACCTATTAACCACGCATATCCCCTCATTCGGACGTAATGGTCTTGATAGGTTTGAGGTTGCTTGTCTGTAGGGCAAATGAGGGACTACTATGGGGAGGCCACGGGACCTTATGAAGCTCATAGTATGTTAGACTAACCCCCCCCCCCCCCCATAGGTTGGCTACACGTCGCCTGCGCGGAAAGTAGGTTGATAGGGCGTGCCTGAACATAATAATAATTTTTTTTTTCATTTTCTGCAGTGGTTAATGGAATGCCATGCTATCATATTATCAGATATAATACGGTTGCGGAAGAACAACAATATAGGGTAGAGTAATAACCTGACTACTCATATCGCTCCATGTCATGGGATTAAAAAACCAAATAGACTATGAAAATGGCTACACCATTTTCAAAAATTGGGGGGGGGGGGCATAATGCCATGGACCGATATGAGAGATACAGCGGGAAACGGACAGAGTAAGAACATGGTTACAAGAGAAGTTGGTAGAGCAACAGATGATGATGAAGAAAGGGAAGTGACTCCAATGAGTTGCGTATCACGTGACATTAGTTGTGTGGCACACGAGACAGACGACAAGACCCAGTCAGTCTTGCCAGGGTCTTTGTACACGACGGTTGGGAAAAGCGAATGCAGAAGTCAAGCGACATCAATTCAACACACGCGGATGTCAAGCCAAGGTTGAGCCAAGCTGTAAGTTGGTAGTAAATAGTAGATAGAGTGTTTTAGAACCATCGCATGTCAGCCCACGCCTGTTGATAATGAGTGTATAACGGCGGCGATGACTTTTGAGAATAAACACTGACTACAATGGCGAGGACATTGGTTTGTTTGATATTCTCCGTTGTGACCTTTTCCTGCTTACAACTGCCCTTGTGGCTGAATAGACGAGCCGGTAATCAGCTACTTGGCAGTATGTGTAATTTCATATGAATATACGATGTTAGGAATATGCTTCGTACATATTCTTTTTGTGTATATACGTCTCATTTCGTATACATACAAACTAACTAGTGCATTATGCTATGATGTTAAAGTATCATAATATGTCTAGTTTAATCAATATGTTTATGTGTATTGGATGTTTGATATATTGATTTGTCATATGCAAACCTACCAATATGAAGTGTTATGCTATTGTCTGCGCATGGGCACATTGGCCAACGATTGTGTTGGAAGCAGAGGTGTAATGGTACAGACATTACCCACAATTGGTATAGGGTATATGGTGCTAAACTTTCTCAGTGTATTGTGGGCGTGCGTTCACGGTAATGCATGGGAATCTGTCACAGCTACTGGACACGGCTTGTAAGCCCGGATGACCCGGCATTATTATAATACCATTACCGATCCTGTGAGCTGCTAAACCAACTTTGGACGGAGCGGCTGTACGACAGAATTTCTGTATTAGCGACATGGACAGGGGCGGCAGAAATGTAATCATTACAGGCGTGTGAGACAATTGAAAAGCCCGTCCCAGACTAAAGACAGTAGGGAGAAGGAGGATGGTGAACGCAGTAGAGCTGGAAGATAAACTTGGCCAGACTGGTCATTGTATATGTTTGTGTTATGATATGTTATACTTAAGATTGCGCTGATGTAGAACAAGATATAACACATTCTTGACTTTCTTACCAGCTCTCACAAGGAGCACCTATGTTACAGATCTCAAGAACGAGTGAAGACTAGGTAGAGCTAGGACTGGCAGAAGTCAGAATACCGGCAAGCTGTTTCTTTTTTTTTTTTTTGGAGCCTACTGGAGAGTGGGGATCTGGACCACAGATCCAGATAGATCAAGTAACAAGTAAAGTTACGTAATGTTTGTCATCAATATCAATATTATATGATTTCATCATCCTCATATTGACAATCATTCTATGTCTATTGTTATGATTAGTAAATAAATGTTGTAGTATTGTAACTCATAGTTCTGTCATCATATTTTTTTTTTCAATTGTGCATACGTGTTGTGTGTGTACATTGGTGGGGGTTCACTTACACACCAAGGAAAGGAGCAGTCAGGGAGAAAAACCTGTACTAGGATAGTTGTCCTTAAACTTTAATTCAGACTTAAAAATCTATCCTAGCTAACCTTCTCTTTCCTATTCCTTGCCGAATATTCAGCACAGTTCATTTCAATTTTGTAACGAGCCACTTAGAGCTGTACGTTGGATATTCATGGGCCTAATCTATAGTTCAGCCATATATATTTTGTCCCTATTCAGTTTCTGACTATTTGGGGTTGCTCGCCAGTGAATAATACTTTCATCTAGCCGGTGGGGCACCCCGACTTCTGACAGGTATATAGAGCGCGGGTATATAGAGCACGGGCATATAGAACGTGGCTATATAGAGCGCGGGTATTAGAGCGCGGGTATATAGAGCGCGGGTATATAGAACGTGGGTATATAGAGCGCGGGTATTAGAGCGCGGGTATATAGAGCGCTGGCATATAGAACGCGGGTATATAGAACGTGGGTATTAGAGCGCGGGTATATAGAGTCATGGTATATAGCCCGGCTTTATAGACCCCGGTATATAGAGCGCCGGGTATATAGAGCGCCGGATATATAGAGCGCCAGGTATATAGAGTCGGTTAGCTGGGATGGAATATGTCTAGAAGCATCAAATCTTACACAAATGCATGTCGAATTTGGACAGTCAACACCAGCATGTATTGTCTACTCATGATTTTCTAAGCAATTTTACCTTCAGAAGTTCGCCATTGCTTTCTTAATGCTAAAGTTTACATAATTATGAAAATCAGCGCAAAGTAATCCACCCCCTCCTCCACCCCACTCCAAATCAACTGCGGTTGAACCTCAGAAGTCGGATTGGGTTCGTGTGATGGCGAAGGACACTGGTAACAGGGAAAGCTCCACACACACACACACACACACACACACACACACACACACACACACACACACACACACACGCAAAATCCAGTCCAGTGCACTAGAAGTAGTAACACGTGACTGGACTACGCTCGGTGTCAAAGTCAGCGAACGCAACAACAAACAACAACAACAACAACAACAACAACAAACTGGGGCTGTCGAAACTGCGAAACTACATACACCACCTCTAGGCCACAGACGCCTTCGGGGTAAAGTGCGGGAAAGAAGAGGTCACGCATGCCAGTTACGCGCGTTAAACACAAACCTCAGTGCCATTTGCATATGGTTAGGAGTTAGTCGTAAGGTCATTGCTCTGACAAAATGTTAGGGGAAAAGAAAACCACCAATCATTTGGGTATATTTAGACAGCCTGACCTAGGAATGGGAGGTCAGCGTGGCCGAAAGGTTAGGATTGCTCGCTCTTAAACTTCCTTTACGTGGATGTCCGGGTGGTGGGTTTATTCCCTGAATCGGTCATTTGAGCTTAAATGTTGACCTCTCGTTCATGAAGCGAAAGGAAAGTACCAATCGCGTAATTGTGTAGAAACCATCACCCTGAAGTTGATCACAACGTCCGGCCAAGGACACGCAACAGTGTTAGTGGATGAGTGTGATGTGTGGGTAAGTGTGATGTGTGAGTTAGTGTGATGTGTGTGAATGAGTGTGATGTGTGTGGGGAAATGTGATGTGTGTGTGGATGAGTGTGATGTGTGGGTGAGTGTGATGTGTGTGTGTGTGCGTGGATGAGTGTGATGTGTGGGTGAGTGATGTTTGGGTGAGTGTGATGTGTGCGGATGAGTGTGATGTGTGTGTGTTTGAGTGTGCTGTGTGTGTAGTTGAATGTGATGTGTGTGTGTGTGTGTATGTGTGGATGAGTGTGATTTGTGTGATGGTGAGTGTGATGTGTGGTGAATGTGATGTCTGGGTGAGTGCGATGCGTGTATTGGAGAGTATGATGTGTGTGTGTGTGGGGGGGGGGGGGGGTGAGGGTGAGTCTGATGTGTGTGTGGATGATGTGCGTGTGATGTGTGTAATGTGTGTGTGTGTGTGTGTGTGTGTGTGTGTGTGTGTATTTGTGTGTTACACCTAGATAACCAGCTCCGCAAGTCAAGGTGTGAGTGGAAACCGATCTGCTACATGAAACCTAAAATACTTCTGCGGACTTATCCGCTGTGAAATAAAAGTCACACCGAAATAGCTCTTGGATTTAATGTGCCCAGGTGTCAAACTGTTGAAGCCATACAAATCGACATTAACAAGGAACATTTGTGTCAGTGTAGAGAACCCAAATGACCTTGTTCATGAAGTGTCAACCCTAGTGCATTAGTTCATTGCGATCTCTCTCTGTAGTCACATCGTCCTGCAAGTGAACGCTTTCTATATCTGTGTCGCACAATGGATTTTCCCGATCTTCGTGGCATAATGGATAGTCCAGATCTCCGTGACACGATAGATCATCCAGATCTCTGTGACACAATAGATAGTCCCGATCTCCGTGACACACTGGATCGTCCGGATCTACGTGATACACTTGATCGTCCGTATCTCCGTGACACAATGGATTGTCTGGATCTCCGTGACACTTTGGATTATCCGGATTTCCGTGACGCAATGGATTATCTGCATTCCCGTGACACAATGGATTGTCCGGATCTTCGTGGCACAACGTATCTTGCGGATCTCTGTGATACAATGGATATTCCGGACCTCCGTGACAAAATGTATTGTAAGGATCTCCGTGACTCAATGGACTGGTTTATACAAGACCTTTCTGACATCCAGGCTATTTTAATCTGTATAATGTTTGTGTACATTCTTCTTCTTCTTCTTCTTCTTCTTCTTCTTCTTCTTCTTCTTCTTCTTCTTCTTCTTCTTCTTCTTCTTCTTCTTCTTCTGCTAGACCATGCCATGTGGCGTTGGTGATCATGTCTGTCCACACACCCCGGTCTCGTGTGCAGCCAACAACAAAAAATTTTGTTCCAATTTGCCAGAATGTCAGACTGTTTATCATCTCCTCTCTTTGTTCGTCTCATCCTCTCCTCCCCTCCAACCTCTCCGTTGAGACAAAATACTCCAGCTTTTCCCTTCTCATGACATACCCAAAGAACGTGGATTTTTATCTTCTGATGCGAATAACCAATTCTCTTTGTGACTTTACTTCCTTCAAGATATATCCATTGCCCTTTCTATCCGGTCGCTGTATTCTCATCACCCTGCCATAAAACGTCTTCACGGCTTCCACATAACTCCTCACTTGTCTGCTAATTGTATATACATTCCTGGTAGTGCTGCAAAACAAAAATAACAACATTTTACACTCATTGAGGCGTACTGGACATAGAGTACTGGCTGCAAATTTCTAAAGACCAATCGACAATAGACCACTAGACCAATCGGCAGTAGACCAGTAGACCACTACTCCAATAGACCATTCGACCAATAGACCACTCCATCGGTAGACCACTTGACCAATCGGCATTTGGCCCACAGAACACTAGATCAATCGGCATTCAACCAGTAGACCACTTGACCAATCGGCATTCGACCAGTAGACCACTACACCAATAGACCACTACACCAGTAGACCACTCCACCGGTAGACCACTTGACCAATCGGCATTTGGCCAACAGAACACTAGATCAATCGGCATTCAACCAGTAGACCACTTGACCAATCGGCATTCGACCAGTAGACCACTACACCAATAGACCACTATACCAATAGACCACTACACCAATAGACCACTACACCAATAGACCACTACACCAATAGACCACTCGACCAATAGAACCGACGACCAACAGACCACTCGACGTCTATCAGTCGTCATATTTCAGTGTTACTATATTAGTTTCTGTTTTTTATTTGCTTGTTAATAAAATCATTATTGAGGGATTTAAGGTTTGAAGATGCTTGCCAGTAGTGGGTTGTGCTCAATCTTCAAACCTCAAATCCCGACACAAGCAAGTAAATCAATCTGATCATTGCTCGCTGGACTTAGGTGCCTGGTGGGCCTTGCCAGATAGAAAAGACCTGATCATTCGGGGCCACATCGGTTGATAGATGTCAGTCGCGACGATCGGGCAAACTTTGAGAAAATCATTATTATCAGTTATCAGTTGGTGTATCTTCATTGCACTCCGGACAGGTCTATAGGTGCTCAGACCCCCCCCCCCCCCCCCCCAGCATATGCATCAACGTCCGGTGGCTAATAGTGCCAGTTCTGTGTTGGGTGACGAGGCACCTCGTTTTCCCAATGCACCTCTCGCGCTTGGCCGTGCCGATTCTTACTCCCAAGTCTTTCATCCTGCACAGCGATGTGGATTCACTGACGTCAAAGTCCTCTGTTCTCGCCATATCTTTAAGGACGTTAATAACATCGGCACGATCCATGGGCTGGCCATCTACAGGGGGTGCAGAGCCAGCTAGTTTATCAGCTCGTTCATTTCCCTCGACTCCAGCATGTCCCGGGACGAAGATGAAAGTGACTTTACGGTGTCGTATATTCTGAAGGGACTGGGGATCACTGTTGTGCATTACCCATATTCTGGTTTAAGAAGCTGGGCCCCATCCTCTTTCAATATGTAAATAAATCAAGAATACGAACCTTGAAGTATTACAGGCTCGGTTGCATTATTTGTCTAGGAGTTAATGGTCCTTTTTAGGAGCATAGTGAACACAAGATTTGACTCTGCCCCTTCACCAGGATTCTAGTAGCTCTCGAACCCCCATGATATTCTGTGAAATGTCTGAAAGACTTCCTCAGTATGAATCAGGTGAAATGTAGCATGGGTTTAGAACAGTCAAGAGATGTAGAGTTTCCTCTTTTCCCTTTAATTTTAATTCTTTTGAGTTATTTTGTTTTGGTAAATAAATTATTTAACAAATACTGGTAGACATTGACATCTTGTTTACACAAATAAACAGGTAATTAACAGACAGGTTGAACTGACACATTAAATATAAGATCAGTTACTGTTGATGTCATTTATTGACTGAGCCTGTTTCTTTTGGCTTGTGTATACATTTCTCATTTTTTCTCATCTGTTACACATAACATATGTTTCAATGGAAAAATGCACATTAGTACCAATTACAGTTCATCAATCAATGAACAATCAATATGATGATCCTACGTGTTGTAAATCTTCTTATAAATAAAATGTGTTACAGTCTAGTGTGGCATGGGTTAATTCAACAGTGGTATGAATCATGGTTTTGGGAGGGAGTGTTTGTTGGCATGGAGAAATGTCACCTCTGAGTGGTAGATTTGGATTGAGCCTGGGTCCATGGACTGATGGATCCACTTCAGTACTTGCCAGTGAAGCTACCCTGAAGGCTGCCCTTGCTCTGCTCAAGGCCTGAGTTTATCTTCCATCTCATGTGTGTGGGTCATCTTTTCTCTCTGCCTCCCTCTTCTGGTCAGGTTGCCACCAAGAACATCACTGTGTATAATTTACAGAGGCATGTATAATCCTACGAATGTAATTTTCCCAGCATGTTATTAAGTGTGAACACAACATAACAGGAAGGACAAGATCAGAAGAAGTGGTGTTGTGTTAATTTGTGTGGGGTCTGAGATTATTATTACACTGGATGCACCTGCTATCTTTTGGGTACCTGGTGTATGCATTTCCCCAGTGTACCTGTGGTTCATTGAGAAGTGTACAGTCAGACATAGATAGGAGTGATGATGTGTTGTTCCTTGGATCATTCAGGTCAGGCTGATAAGACAAGACCAAGTCAAGGACAAGATGCATTTTTATAAATGACATACAATTATAACATCTTCATCAACTCATTAGTTTTATGCATTTGTGTGTATAATTGTTTCTCAGTACCTTCCAAATTAACTACTTGTCTTCTTCTTATTCCCATAATCATTTCCTTGTTACCTGCTGTTGTTGTGGTGTGGTGTGGATTGCTGTGTGATGGAATGTATTGAATTAACTTCTGTTGACTGGGGTTCTCCTAGCTTGTACCACTTATCCCCCCATCTTCATGAGTTAATATGAGTTTAACTCATCAAGTGTCTTATTGTTATTCATGTCTAACATACAGAATTTCTGATGTGTATTTGTTACAAAATGTAATCCATACAAGATCATGACAACAATACATTAGTAAGAGGTTGTTACATAAAGTTCCCCTCCTAATCCACCTTTCTTCTTCTTCATATTAATCTATTCTTATTCTTCTTTTTGCTAGCAGTGTACATCATGTCTCTTCTGTTGGCGATCAACAGTTGGCAATAGACCGAGGTTTTGTGTACCTTTGGGTCTGCGCAGATTAACTAGGCCTCTGTCACAAATGGCGTCTGTGCAGCGTAACCTTTTTAAAGCAATGCATTTAATAAGTGCTTTGTCTGAGTAAAAATCTGACACATGAATACAATTATTTTCTATCAACCCCTATTATTTCAATTCGTAAAGAGGAAAGGAAAGATATAATCCTTCTCTCAGCTCCTTAGATTTCAAATAGGCAGGAATAAATGCGTTTTCAAGCGAGGTGGTGGTTCGTGTGCACAAACTGGCCTGTGTTTGCAGAAAGCATTTTAAAACAGTTTTGATGAAAAGCATCAAAGTGCGTTTGAAATTTCACCTCGTATAAGTTTCTGTGGTAGGTTATTGTAGTATGCACATAGTAAAGCTAACAGATGTAGTGAAGAACTTCAGAGTTTGCAGTTTTGAGAAAGTATGAGATTGTTAGTTTTGCCCGGGAAAATCCCGGTGTAGCTAGAAGGTTGCAATCGACCATTTTTCACTTCAGAGATTTATTTTACAATTAATAAATTTAATTTTTACGTACAACACTGGATACCTTCTGTTACACACATCTGGGTATCACAATTTCCTGAGGATTCACAAGCTTACCTCGGGTTTCGGATCGAACTGCCGTTCTTTAATGTAAAATACAGGTCACTTTCGCTCTCTGACCGGTCGTCAGGGCTGAAGATTGAGGAATGCGCTGTCGCAGGTCAAAGGTATATCACGTGACCCGCTCCTTCCACTAATATGCTTAGTTGTAGACGCTGTAATTTCCAAAAATAGCCGACATCTGTCTATCTCGAGTGTCAAGTTGTGTTCGATTCTCAATGGTGCGGTCAAATGTATGTCGTTCTCTCTAGTTGGTGTGAAAATGTTGACGCACTGTAAAATGATGGTTGGTGCTTATGTCACATACGGACAACAGACTTCCGCAGCGACTCAGTCCACTGTCTACGTAAAGATCCAGCTTCGACCTTCTGAATCATGCTCATTGAGTCATTTAGTACACACACGTTGGTATAATGCTGTGATTCCAGCCATATGAAAGCCTGTGTAACTGCCATCACTTCCATCGTTATGCTGCTTGTGGTCATAGAGTGGGCACCACTGGATTCTTGAACGGTGTCGTATATTCTGAAGGGACTGGGGATCACTATTGTGCATTACCCATATTCTGGTTTTAGAAGCTGGGCCCCATCCTCTTTCAATATGTAAATAAATCAAGAATACGACCCTTGAAGTATTACAGACTCAGTTTCGTTATTTGTCTATGAGTGTGTGGTCCTCTTTTGGGAAAAAGTAAGCACTAGGTTTGACCCTGCCCTTTCACCTGGAATGTAATAGTAATAGCTCATGAGCCCCCTTTGATAGCTTAAGAAAATGTCTGAAAAGACTTTCTCCGTAAGAATCAGGTGAAATGTAGCATGGATCTGGAACATTCAAGAGATGTAGAGTCTCCTCTTTTCTTTTTCTTATTTAATTTAATTCATCATGGGTGAATTTGTTTTGCTAAATAAACATTTAACAAATACAAGTGGACATTGACAACATGTTTTACACAAATAAGATAGAGAATCAACAGTTAGGTTGGACTGACAAATCAATATAAGATACAGTCAATGTTCATCATTTATTGACTGGGCCTGTGTCTTTTGGCCTATTAAATACATTTTCTTTTTTCAACATCTTTTTGGTATACACAGGATTAAATAGAAAAATGCATATAGGACCAATTACAGTCAATCAACAAATAAACAACAATCAATAAGATGTTGACAAGTATGGTGAGACTTATTGTAAACAATTAAATGTTGTACATTATAAGTGTGTCATGTGTTAATCAATAATCAGGAATCAGTTCCTGAGAGGGGTGAAGTTTGTTTGCATGGAGAAATGTAACCTTGTGAGTGGGAGATTAGGATAAGCCTGGGTCCAGTGTCTGATGGATCCACTTCAGTTCTGGTCAGTGTAGCTTCTCTGAAGGCTTCCCATGCTCTGCTCAGGGCCTGAGTCATCTTCCATCTCAAGTGTGGGTCATCTCTTTCTCTCTGCTTCCCTCTTTCTGGTCAGGTTGCCACCAAGAACATCACTGTTTTAATAAATTCACATAGGTATGTATAATACTACCAATGTAATTCTTTACAGCATGTTAATAAGTGTAAACACAACATAACAGGAAGGATAAGATCAGAAAAGGGGTGTTGTGTTAATTTGTGTGTGGGGTCAGAGATCATTCCACTGCATGCACTTGCCATCTTCTGGAACCTGCTGTATGCACTTTCCCAGTGTACCTATGGTTCAGTGAGAAGTGTACAATCAGTCATAGATAAGAGTGATGATGTGATGTTCCTTAGATCATTGAATCAAGCTGATAGTGCAAGATCAAGACAAGGATAAGATGCATTTATAAATGACATACAATTTAAACATCTGCATCCTCTCATGTGGTTCTGCATTGTGTATATGAATGTTTATCTGTACCTCCCAAATTAACCCTTTGTCTTCTTCCTCCTATTATAAATCATTTCCTTGTTCCTGCTGTTGTTGTGGTGTTAAATGGAGTGCTGTGTGTGTAATGTGTAGTTAACTTCTGTAGACTAGGGTTCACATAGCTTGTACTACTCCCCCCCCCCCCATCTTCATTAGTTAATATGAGTTTAACTCATCTAGTGTTTTATTGTTCTTCATGTCTGACATACAGAATTTCTGATGTGTATTTGTTACAAAATGTAATCTATACAAGATCATGACATACATTAGCAAGAGGTTGTTACATAAAGTACCTCTCATAACTCTCCTCCTCTTCATAACAATCTATACTTCACCTTCATCTATTACCAGTGCACATCATGCCCATTCTGTTGGCGATCACAGTTGGCAATAGACCGATGTATTTTTCACCATTTGGTCTGGACAGATTACTAGGCCGTTTATCACAAATGGCGTATGTGAACGTAAACCTATTTTAAGCAATGCAGTCGATGGAGTGCCTTGTTTAAATTAAATCTGACACATGAATACAATTATTTTCTATCAAATACTATTTTTTTCAATTCGTAAAGAGGAAAGGAAGAATATAATTCCTGTTTCAGCTCTTTAGATTGCGAAAAGACAGAAATAAGTACGTTTTAAAGTGAGGTAGTGATTCGTTTGCACAAACTGACTTGTCTCTGCAGAAGCATTTTACAGTAGTTTTTGATGCAATGCATTAAAGTACGTTTGAAGTTTCACCTCATACATTATTCTGTGATAGATTGTAGTCGTATGCACATAGTAAAGCTAGTAGATGTAGTGAAGAACGTCAGTGTTTTGCAGTTTTGAGAAGGTATGAGATGTTTGTTTCGCCGGGGGAAAAGGCTCTGTGTAGCTGGAAGTTTGCGGTCGACAATTTTCACATTTTCAGAGATTTATTTTATCAAAAATACAATTAATTTGACGCACAACACTGGATACCTCTGCTTCATACATCTGGGTATCACTTTGATCTGAAAATTCACAAGCTTACCTCGGATATAGGATCAAACTGCCGTTGGTAAAATTTGAAAAGCCGGACACATTGGCTTTGCGACTGTTCGTCAGCCTAGAAGTTTGGGAAGTGCGCGGTATCTAAGAAATGACGCCTGAGCTGGGTCGACGCTATAATCACGTGCCTTGCTTCTCCCAATGGTCTTCAAACCTGTTGACGCTAACTTTCCTATTATTAACTTGGCATCCGTCTATCTCGAGTGTCACTTTGTGTGTTCAATTCTCAATCGTGCAGTAAATTGTTTGATATTCTTTCTCTTCGTGTGCAATAGTTGACGCACTGTATAATGATGGTTGGTTAATATGTCACAAACGGTTCGGTCTGCTGAACGGGCTGTAAATGCCTACGCACTTCTCTGCTGCTTTCATCATCATTATTATTAGGTCTAATATAAACAACTAATATGCTTACCTGATTGGTACTCTAATCCATGGCTTAAGTTGCTTTTTCTTGGTCGAAATTAAATTTTTGGCTGCAGTTATCAAGATATCTCTAGCTTGTACTGCCAATTTATCAGGTGTCATTTCCTCATGTACAGACATCAAGACCCCAAAACGATTCCTAACTTCTACGTTGTATGCATATGGTATGTTTGTGAGATCAAAACGAAGTGGCCTTGGTCGTCGGGTAAGCTTTTTGAGTTTTAATTTCAGATCTGCTTCTAATAACTGATGATCTGTATCACAGTCTGCACTTAGTAGGGTTTTTGCAGATGTTATGCATGATCTCCATCTTCTTTGTATTAAAATATAATCTATCTGATTTTTGGTAATACTGTCCGGGGACTTCCATGTAAAGAGTCTTCTTGGGTGTTGTTTAAAAAGTGTGTTGGCTATCGTTAACTCATTTTCTTTGCAAAATTCAATTAATCTGTCATCCGCATCATTTCTATTTACCAATCAAAATTTTTCTAAAACGTGTCTCTCATTTTCAGCTCTTCTCGTACCTACTTTTGCATTAAAATCTCCCATTATTATTGCTATATCATTAGGACCAATCTTATTTAATGTGTCTTGCAGTGTGTTGTTAAAATCTTCAATTTCGTCCTCCTCTGCTATTGAAGTAGGTGCGTATATCTGTATGAGAGTTGTGGTTTTGGTCGGCCTTTAAGTCTAATAGTGAGGATTCTATCACTAACAGGGTTATATCCCATTAAAGGTTTTGCAGTTGTTTTATCTAAACAAAATGCCACTCCACTCTGGCCTCCGACGTCTCTACCAGAATTAATTAAAAGACTTCCATTTTCAGTTGTAAAATGTCCCTTGCCTTTCCAGCGATGTTCACTAATCCCTAAAATTTGAATATTTACCTCTCAATTTCATCACATACTACTTTAAGCTTCTCCTCATACAGACTTCTCACATTCCACGTTCCTATTCTCACTCTGTTTCTTAGTCTGACACAGGGGATTACACATATGTAATACAGGGGAGTACACATGTATTGAATATTACATGTTACATATTCGTCTTTGGTCCTTGATCCCAAACCAGGACATTCTCCCTTAACCAAGTCATCCCATTCTACCAAAGCTTTGTGGATGTATTCTAGTTACACTATTCTCAGGTGTTCCCAATGCATGCCCCGTCTGGCGCCAGTCTTCTCTTCGCGTCTTGTTTCAGAGATATTTGTTCAGTTCTAGGAATGAGACAAGGGTGCCTTTTGTCGCCTCTATTGTTCTTACTGATTATAGACTGGATTATGAAAACAGCAACAAGCACTGCTAGAAATGGAATCCAGTGGATTTCTCTGACAAAGTAGCTCGATGATCTAGATCTTTTTAATCTATTGGGCTATGACAAAGCAAGGAAGAAATGAAGATCGTAAACTGATTAGAGACAGTAGGCGTAGACAGTCAAAAATGATTGGGCATGTTATGAGAAGAAATGAATTGGAGAACTTGGTGACGACTGGCAAGATGGAAGAGAAGAGACCAAGGGGAAGACCGAGAAGTAAATACCTGGATGGTTTGGCTACGTGGCATGGTCGAGACAGGAACACAGAGCTGATCCACGACTCTGGTGATCGAGTGACAACATGGCAGTACATGAACGCCCACGCTTATCGGCATGGCACATGATGGGTGGATGGATGACAAAGCAACTATATTATCTGGACTTTGCTAATCCAATTAACTCCTCTGACAAAGCAATTCGATGTTCTGGACTTTGCTAATGGCATTTCCCTCCTGTCTCACAAACGAAATCAAAAGTAAGATACGCTAAACATACTGTATGGAGATCACAACAGATCGGTTTTAAAATGCATTGGCGAAAGAGAACGAATCATTACATTTTGGTATTGATGCATTAGTTTCCTCTTGTGTTTATTTATTTGCTAGTGAAGATGCTGTAGTCGCAATATCCACTAGCCCAGTGTTTCCCAATGTGGGGCCCCGCCCCACAGGGGGGCAATTTGACTGTTAAGGGGGGCAATTCGAAAATGGAAGGAATCGGCTGAATATAACAAAACGGGGAGACTTGAGACTGAAGTTAACTAAATTGGAACCTGACATAAGATCTCTTTGCAGCAAGCATCAAGCGCAAGGATCTCACTAAATTTAAATAATAAATAATTACTAATAATTAAAATAATATAGAAAAATCTTTCATTAAAATTATTTTGTACTTGAATTTCAGTTCTCCATTATATGTTTTGAAAATTTACTTACTGTGTTTGCTCAATAATTACCTAGTGATTTCTTCCTAAAACCTATCATTCAAGTTTCTTTAGTGAACATTTCAATTTTTGAATATTAAAAATAATGTATATGTTGAGGGGGGGGGGGGGCATGGGGCGTGGGAGGGGGGCAATATGAATTTTAGAAAGGCTTAAGTGGGGCATGGTACAAAAAAGGTTGGGAAACACTGCACTAGCCTATTTGTGATCATCCGGCTTCTGCGACTTTGGGGTAGTGAGCACAGATTTACAATCCCAATATTTTGGTTTCGACGCCTGTCACTGGCGATTTGCTAGCAGATTAATTTGCCTTGATTGTCATAATGGTTTGAGCGTCTGCCATTTAGAAAGCAATGCAAATGAACTTGAAAGGTGCCATAAACGCCGCGGTTTACTGCGATATCCTGTAAACGAAATGCAAGTAACTTGTTAATAGTTTGTGATCCTGTTCTTGTAAAGCTGGGCTGTTCATGGGCAATGTATGTACACTCTAATCATTTCTGGTATAGCTGAGTTGTTCCTGGGCAATGCATGTACACTCTAATAATTTCTTGTAAAGCTGAGTTGTTCATTGGCAATATATGTTCACTCTAATCATTTCATAGGAAAGCAACTTTTCGAAACCGATCACAAGGCCACAAGAACTGTTCACACTTATAACACTCGTGGAGTTTGTGTGCGACTATGGAGTTTCTTTTAAATTCTGGTGGTAAACAACATGCATTTACATAGAGCTCTTCGCGGATTTAGAGCTCTGTATTCATAAAAAGACATATTTTTAGTCGCATACAACAAAGGCTGGAATGTTCACCCATTCACTTCTTTTATCTTTGACATACCTTCTCGCTATCAAGCATCCGGTTTCGAAACTTTCATTCTTTGTCGCTTCGAATGGCATGTCTCAATACTCTCAATGCCCACAATAACCGTTTTCAGCGGCCATGTTTCTTCGTCGAATCAAATTAACAAGTAAATGTGGCATTTATACCCTTCACGTGACAGTTAGACGCTGTAACGGTCGTTGAAAGAAAGCCCGAATCTTGTATTTATTAAATGCATATTTAAAAAAGGAAAACAAAATTACGCTGAACTTTCTACCATAACCCATAACATTTTACGAAACAATGGCTAGGAGATTGGATGTCACATTTCCTGCAAAGAGAAGGGGAATGAATGGAAGCCCTTATGTGTTGTGTTAGGTGACAGATTTAATGCAACTACCAGTGGGCAGTTATATGTAAACTGTTTTACTGATTTGGCTCACATTTCTGGCGTTGGTAATTACTGGCTAGTGTCGCGAAGGAAAATTAAAGTTTGAAAAGTTAGGGAGGGCAATTCCTAATGTTAAATCTGTTTTAAATATTAGTCGCATGTCCTTTACAGGACGATTCAATCAACCCCAGCATTTATTGTCTGATTGTCTTGGCAATTTTAAGTTCGGTAGTTTGCCATTCGGGTGTCGAGATAAGGGTATGCCCTATCAAAGGAGAAGTAAGGTGCCCCATTCCATCGGCTAGCCTACAGGACACCCTTGAGCCAGTTGGAGTACCCGTTTAGCCCCCTTCCCCAGATCAGTGTTACGTGAAACCATGTGTGCAGGTTGTGGATGAAGTAGAAGAGCAGCCGATAGATAGCTGTAGGTTATGATCTCCAGTTTCACAACGGTAGGGAGAGGATCTCTTTATAGCCGGGAAGGTTAACCCGGTCAACAAATGCCCGCAGAAGTCGGATGTGTCGGCCTAAGGCGCGAGAACGCAACTCTGCTGTAAACAGGCACAACGCAATCACGTCCGAAAAATTAAAAAAAACTCCGGATGAACGCAGAAGAAGAAGAAGAAGAAGAAGAAGAAGAAGAAGAAGAAGAAGAAGAAGAAGAAGAAGCAGCAGCAGCAGCAGCAGCAGCAGCAGCAGCAGCAGCAGCAGCAGCAGCAGCAGCAGCAGCAGAAGAAGAAGAAGAAGAAGAAGAAGAAGAAGAAGAAGAAGAAGAAGAAGAAGAAGAAGAAGAATCTCTGTATTGTTTTGTGAGACAATGGCTACGGCCACCGACCACTATGGTCACTGCTGGGAAGGAAAGCAATGACGAAATACCTTCTTTACATTTGCCTCGAAAATCATGTTTCATCAATTCGCAGAGAATCAGAGAAACGGCGTAAATGGATATTCCATAGGAGCCAGTCTCGTCCAGTGTCATTCTTTCTTCCATATCTTCTTAAGTGAATAATTTATGTATTTTATGTCTTTTATTCTTCTCCGTTTTAGCCTTCCGTGTTGCTAATGCAGATCATGAATAGCAGGGACTAAACTGTAGGTTCTAGAAAAACAGAGTGTCAGAAATTGTATACAGCAGAGACTAAACTGTAGGTTCTAGAAAAAAGAGAGTCAGAAATTGTATATAGTTTGCATTCCGTGTATCTTTGTGTCGGCTTAATAAGAAGATGCATTCAAGTTTCCCCATCTGCACATGCGTATATCCAAGTATTCATCATGCCGACATGAAACTAGACGTTATGGCTACACAAATTTAAGTACACACATTTTGTTACTCGAGCATGCAAAAGCAGTTGAGCACACACGGACGCGCACCTACACACCCACCCACCCACACACACACACACACACACACACAAATAAACACCAACACATACATATCCATACACATATTATCATCAAGTGATTTGCCGACTGTCGAGGACGATCATGCTCCTCCATATTACCATCTTCAGCAGCATGTATCAGTCGATGGACAAACAGACTGACATGACACACAAACACACAGACGGATAGGCGGGTGGGCAGGCAAGCAGGTAGGTAGATGGGTGGACAGACAGACAGACAGACAGACAGACAGACAGACAGACAGACAGACAGACAGACAGACAGACAGACAGACAGACAGACAGACAGACAGAAAATGTGCGATAAATGCTCATAATGTTTGCAAAGTTCTCTGTGCCGGAATACCTGCCAGGAAGTGAACTGGTCATACGTGAGCCGTCACCCCAGGATCAACGCTTTATCGTGCTCGGTTCCATTCTGTTTTCAAATTCGTTGAGAGAATATAATGTAACCAACACTGCAAAACAGTGCTGCTTCCTTTTGTTACTGTGTTACAGTTTGGATTGAATTCATAAAACACATCTGGGCCCGTTTGATGGTATACACAAGCCAACCCGGGGTGATGTAACTGTGGGAACTTACGTCCCATGATGCTTAGGGATTCCAGGACCGCAGAGAAAATAGTGTAAACTTCCGCTAGCGAACGATCAACCTTGCCAAGTGTGGAGTTTATGTTTCACACCTGAGCCGAGAGATGAAGGTTCCCTGCCTGCTACATGTGACAGGCGCATGTGACATATATTGTTAGTTCTCGCCATTCGCGTCTTCCACTTTCATGGAGATGTTTATTCGCGCAAAATACGGCGTTATCCATGTTTTGTCATTCATAGTCACGTTGAAGGATGTTTGCAACCTTGCGCAGCGAACAAAATCTGTATATGTATTCATTCCTAGTTTTTGTGCGTGCATGCGTGCGCGCGCGCGCGCGCGCGCGCGCGTGTGTGTGTGTGTGTGTGTGTGTGTGTGTGTGTGTGTGTGTGTTGAAAGCAGTACTTTTCAGATCCCAAGTTGAGTATTCTTGCTTTTTGTAAGGTTTTTGTTTTTTGTTTTTGTTGTTCGATTGATTAAAAAAAAAGTTAGTTGCATATCCTTTATAGGACGTCGCAGTTCGTAATCCCGCATACCCACGTTTGAAACACAGTTGCAAGCGATTTGGCAGTAGACCGCTTTGCGTTGGGTTTTTTTTTTTTTTTTTTTTTTACGAAATGGAATGGATGCCGGTCATTCAGAAAGCAATGGCAAACTACTGAACGTAAACTTGCCAAGAGATCACAAGAGCAACCAAAAAAAAAAAATGCTGCTGTTGATTGCGACGTCCTGATATACAGCTAACTCTTTAAAAATTATTTACATATTTGGGTAGCAATGCGGATACAGATGTGGGGAAACAGATGGAGATAGTAAATACAGGAGAGGGCTGGGTGGTCTCGAGGTATGGTGTCCGCCTCGAGTGCTGGAGGTCCCGGGTTCAAGTCCCGGTGAGGGCCGGGATGTTTTCACGTGAACTTCTAGTAAACACATTTCCTCTCGTAGCTGGGCAGTGAGATCGGAAACCCGTGTGAATTATTGCACACGTAAAAATCCCTGGTCAATTGTGAATCGAAAAAGAGTAGCCCAACAGCGCTGCCCGGGCACAATTTCGAGTTGAAAATCTATCCAAAGTATTTCAGGATCCCCGTCGGTGTTACGGAGTTCGTGCACTGAGCTGAAATTCTCCGGATTCAGGCTTGAGTTAGGAGTATAACGGAGCACTTATGTGTTACACCCATGTGCCGTGATGTTGATCCGTCGACTAAACTAAACTAAACTAAATAAACTAAACTTAACTAAAACTAAATACAGAATACAGAAGGCAAGATAAGCAGGCATGGCATATTGTGAAAGTCAATAGAAATTAAACTTAGATTCTAGGATATTTAACCACAATGTTTAATTGACTGATTGATATTTAACCCTAGTGTTGGGCTGGCCGAGTGGTCAAGAACGCCGGGTTCTCCTTTGGGAGACCCGGGTTCGAATCCTCGGTCATGTGTGGGTTGTTTTTCTGTCGGGGGCGAAAAGAAAATCCTAACATGTACAGTTCGCGGCGACTGCACTAGTCAAGCGGCCTTAATTCCTCAGGCTCAAGACCCACCCACCCCACCCCCCGCCCTACACTGCAAGGTACTATAGGCGGTAGATGACAGTTTGACATGACACTTAAATTAGTAAACAGTTAAATTATTGCTGCTTTACGGATCAATAAAAGAATTGCGTGTGACGAGATGCAGCGAAATGTATGCCAGGCAATCAATCGTACAACATATTGCTTGTGACTTTCGTGTTTAAAAGATGAACTACACGTGGGGAAATGTATTCTCTCCCCACCCCCGTACTTTCCTTGAGTCTAGATTCTTGCAGTTTCTATAGACAGCCTGCCACATGTCGCAAGCTCCTTGAAGAGCCGCAGCGTGGCACTCAAGTGCTGACATGCCGAGTGACAAGTCAATCCCGGTGTATGGCCCTGCCGGGGCATTGTTGAAATATTCTGAAATGTTTTCTAAACTGCTTCGTGCGTGTGGGTCATACCGGAATACCCGTGCGTCTTTAGACTGACAGTGTACAGCTGCGACTCAACTGACAAGTAATTACTTGGTTTTCTTCACTGTTTACTTTCTTCTGTTTCACCAGCTTGTTGATGTTACTAACTGAATGATGACTATGTCGGTAATGTCATCAACACCATCATCATGTGCCATGCCGATGAGCATGGGCGGTTATGTTTCGCCATCTCACACGATCACCAGAGTGTTCTTGCCTCGACCATATCACGTGGCCATGCCATCCATATCCTGGGAGTCTTCGTGGTGAAGTAGTCAATTCCTCTGTCTCGCTTTCCGAAGGTTGTGGGTTCGATTCCGGGCTACATCTATCGGTCCACGCGTGCATTCTTCTCGGAGACTCCTGGGGGTCGTCGCTGGAGCTACGGAGTTCATGTTTTCGGCAGGCCGCCCTGCGGAAAGAGACCGAGCCATATGGGGTTAAGACTTTTTAAGACTTCTCTGCCTTCCCCTTTTTCTCTTCCTCTCAATCTTGATTGTTGTCACCAAGTATATATATTGTTCGCATATCCTTTACAGGACATCGCTGTCGACATCAGCATCTTTCAGCTGATTGTTGATTTCTTGGCAAGATTACGCTCAGTAGTTTGCCATTGCTTTCTGAGCGACCGGCTCACATACCCCGTAAGTTAACGATGCGGAGAGAACCGCTACCAATTGTCGCGCACGTCACGTTACTCACGAGAGTATACGGGATTACGGAGAAAGTTGTGTAACCCCTAGACCAGGGAGACCGGCTGTCACCAAGTACTCCAGTTTATTTCTTCTCAGTAATGTAAAGGGATCGTTTACGCTCTTTATGGAGAAGTGGGTATATTGTGCTAGTCTCATATTTGTATACACTAATCGACACTCGATGGGGTGTGTGGTTCATGTCTCCACTGCGGTCATCACTTCCCATAACATGTGCTGGTACGTCCAGGCTGGGTCCCAGGTCAGTTTAATCAAATCCCCGCCTCCAGGGGATTCTAACACATGACCAAGAGCCGGCAGGCGAGTGCTGGTACTGTCCCGCAAGTCCGTCACTGAGACATGCAGAGTCGGAAAACTCGGATTGGACATGATGCTAGTAGTACACAGACATATCATTGAGGAGCCCTTTGAGGGTGCTAAAACGTTAGCTGCATATCCTTTACATGACGTCGCAATCAACCTTAGTAATTTTTTTTTTACTGTTTGTGATTTCTTGGTAAGTTTACGTTCAGTATTTTTGCCATTGCTTTCTGAACGATCAGCACTCATACCATTTTATGAAAACCAACACAAGGCGGTCTGGTGTCAAATACCGGCAGCAGTGTTTCGAACGCGGGATTGCGAATTGCGTCCGTAACCCCTTCTTTAAGAGACCGGCGAGGCCGCTAAAGACAGTTAATACATAAACGCATGAATTGTTTGGAGCGTGTAGAAGTAGAACACAGTAGCGGAGACTTAAGGAAACACTTGTCTCAAGAGGGAGTCAACCTTACACAAATGTAGCGGAGACTTGAGGAAACACTTGTCTCAAGAGGGAGTCAACCTTACACAAATGTAGCGGAGACTTGAGGAAACACTTGTCTCAAGAGGGAGTCAACCTTACACAAATGTAGCGGAGACTTGAGGAAACACTTGTCTCAAGAGGGAGTCAACCTTACACAAATGTAGCGGAGACTTGAGGAAACACTTGTCTCAAGAGAGAGTCAATCTTACACAACGGTAGCGGGGACTTGAGGAAACACTTGTCTCAAGAGGGAGTCAACCTTACACAAATGTAGCGGAGACTTGAGGAAACACTTGTCTCAAGAGGAAGTCAACCTTACACAAATGTAGCGGAGACTTGAGGAAACACTTGTCTCAAGAGGGAGTCAACCTTACACAAATGTAGCGGAGCCTTGAGGAAACACTTGTCTCAAGAGGGAGTCAATCTTACACAACGGTAGCGGGGACTTGAGGAAACACTTGTCTCAAGAGGGAGTCAACCTTACACAAATGTAGCGGAGACTTGAGGAAACACTTGTCTCAAGAGGGAGTCAACCTTACACAAATGTAGCGGAGACTTGAGGAAACACTTGTCTCAAGAGGGAGTCAACCTTACACAAATGTAGCGGGGACTTGAGGAAACACTTGTCTCAAGAGGAAGTCAACCTTACACAAATGTAGCGGAGACTTGAGGAAACACTTGTCTCAAGAGGGAGTCAACCTTACACAAATGTAGCGGAGACTTGAGGAAACACTTGTCTCAAGAGGGAGTCAACCTTACACAAATGTAGCGGAGACTTGAGGAAACACTTGTCTCAAGAGAGAGTCAATCTTACACAACGGTAGCGGGGACTTGAGGAAACACTTGTCTCAAGAGGGAGTCAACCTTACACAAATGTAGCGGAGACTTGAGGAAACACTTGTCTCAAGAGGAAGTCAACCTTACACAAA